>CM060248.1:97567501-97833541 GCA_030684275.1 Acipenser oxyrinchus oxyrinchus | reverse complement strand
TGGAGGAAAGGTGGTACAGCGAGGGTACAATGTTAAAAAGAGTGCAAATATTGTTAGTATACAGACAAACGGCAATCGGAGAATACGCCGTAAAATAAATAGCCAGTTTGGTTTTAATGCAGCACACGGGTTAAGCAAAGGTAACTACAAGACCCAGAATGAATAGCGAAACCAGGTGATGCATTGTGGGTAGTGGGCTGTATTTAAATCGGCTGAGGGACAGATAGAGAGAGGAAAAAGGAGTTTAAAAGAAACGCTGTTTGTGAAGCCAGTTTTGAGTCACGAGAAAACAAAGAGCTGGATAAAAACAGTAAGCAAGTGGAACGCTGTAATCCGCTTATGCATCGATGGAACAACGAAGCACTGTTCTGGTCAAATTGTTATATGTTGAAGTAAGTCATTTAATATTATAAATGCTGTTAACAAGGTCGCAGTATTTGTTATTGAAAACTTGTGCTTGCATATGAACCTAGCTGGGGAAGTGGTTATGTACAAGCGAAGACGCAACGTGTTTGAAATTCCAGCAGTAAAGTGCTATTCAAGTTCATTAGTATTGTGTACACTAGAACCGCCACGACGTTAAGCAGTGAAACAAGGTACCGTGAATTGTGAGAAGGAAACGACACAAGTATACGGACTGTTGTTGTGTGTAAAATCGCCTTGATTAAATGCTCTCAGTACTGTGGAGAGAAATCGGGACGGTGTGTGTTACAGGTTGTACCCTAATACCAAAGAAACTGCACCGTGTTCCAAATGGCCTGTGAACACGGAGGAATAAGCACTGTGGTTTTAATTCACGTTTTCTCCAGCAACGGAGTATAAGCTGTGAGAGAGACAAACAAGTGGAGTTAGAAAAGAACGAAACTGAAACCACCAACTAACAAAAGACTTAATTAATTTCCAGAGTGGTTCAGATCCATACACTGTTTGGACTATAAGTGCACAGAGCTGCTGGTTCCACGTAGTCCCAGCAGGGACAGTAGGGAGCCAGGAGAGTGCACTACCACTGAACTCCAGGAGAGGCCGCACTGGAGAGGATCTGCTGTTTCCAAACAGAGGATTACAAATACCTACTTGGGGAGTGCTGACTGAACAGTGCAACCTGCTGGTGGACGGAAACCTAAAGCAGTAAACTTCCAGGACTGAGTTCCAGATACATACCATACTGTTCCACGCCAGGAGGTTTAAGTGGACGGTTGGGGAACACTCTGGACACCTGGTCAAAGAGGAACTTTTCGGTTATTCTTTTGGCACTTATTATTTGAACTTTCTTTGGGATTTACCCCTAGCTTTGGTAGCAGTTTTATTTGCCTTGTCTTTTGCCCACAGGAAGGAATAAACAATAAAACCTACCGTTGCTTGCATTCCTGTTGTCCTGCCTCTCTTTCACAAGGTTCTACCAGTCACCCGGTTATCTCACAAAACGTGCACGGTGCCACCAGCCGTGTCACATATGGTGTCAGAAGTGGGATTAATAAAACTGCAGACGTCCTCTACAGTACCCACCTGACAGTAGAACCCTGGACAAGATGGCTGACAGTGAGGCAATGATCCGGGTGCTCATAAACACCCTGACTACACAGCAGGAGACCAACCGGCTGCAGAGTGTGCAAATGCAGAATGCACAGATGGAACGGTTAGCCATATTACAACGCTTGGAAGGAATGGCTACCACTCCAGTGCCAGCCGCAGCCGCAGCATCAATCAGGTCCACGCACGTCCTGAATAAGATGACCACTGGAGACGACATCGAGGCGTATCTTCTAGCCTTTGAGAGAACAGCTACACGGGAGGGCTGGCCACATGGAAAGTGGGCAGGCGTCCTCGCGACCTTTCTTAGTTGGAGACGCCCAGAAGGCTTACTTTGATCTGCCTACGGAATCTGCCGACAACTATGAGGTTCTCAAAGCTGAAATTCTGGCAAGGGCTGGAATTAACACTGCTTTAAGAGCACAAAAATACCACAGCTGGATCTATAAGATGTCTCTCCCACCTCGATCCCAGTTGTTCGACCTGATCCACTTAGCCAATCGGTGGTTAAAACCGGAAGTGAACAACAGCAGCAAGGTCATCGAAGTGCTGGTGATGGATCGTTATCTCCGTGCCTTACCTGCACCGATGAGAAAGTGGGTAGGTCAAGGAGATCCCTCTACACTAGATGAGTTTATCTCATTAGTAGAGCGCCAACTAACGGCCGAAGAGTTGGTGCGCACAACCACCACCACACCTGGTCCCAAACCCTCAGCACCGAGCCCAGGGGAAAACAGCGCGTCCACTTCAAGACGGGTAAGCCCTTAAAGGGGAATGAAGAGCGGCTTACTGTCGCGAAGGGACATGTGCAGGGACCTGGTCAGGGGTTAATTAATAGAAGGGAGGGAATTGACTACTCCTTCTATAAATGTTACAAATGTAATAACATGGGGCACATTGCTAGGTATTGTCCACATCCAGAGGAGCCTATGCAATGTAATATGGGGCACCACTTCTGCGAAGTATAGTTGTACCAGGGAAGATGGAGGGCAAACCTCCCTATTTAGCAGAAGTGGAAGTAAATGGAAAGCAGGTGACGGCTCTCATCGATACTGGCAGCTCAATGACTCTGGTAGCAGCAGACTTAATTGCTACCCACCAATTGGATAATAATCTCACGATAGGGATCACTTGTATACATGGGGACGTTAAGCATTACCCAACCTCTCTAATCAATATCTCATTTCGAGGGCACTATTTTAAAATAAGAGTGGGTGTGGTACCCCAGTTGCCTCATCGAGTGATTCTTGGAAGAGATTATCCAGACTTTAAAGAACTGGTGCAAGTAAAGGGGAAATTAGCTACCCCAGTTGGAAAAGGAATGGTAGGCAGTACTACTACTGAGAGTTTTGTGTCATTGTTTCCATTTACTGACGCAACATTATTTGAAGGGCCACGGCCCAATAAAAAGTACAAGTCACGTCGAGAACGACGTTTAGAGAAACACAAGGGTTCTCAACATGTTTCTGTTTGGGTGGGGGAAAATGTGAAAAGAGCTAGTAAAGGTGTAAGTACCCAGTGTTCACCTAATGAAATTATAGACGAAACTGGGGAAAGTGTTGTTGAATTGCATGACAATGGTTCAGACTCCTGGTGTGATACCTTTTTACCTGCAACTGGAAATTTTGGGCGGGAACAAGCTCAGGATCCCACCTTGATAAACATTCGTGGAAAAGTGGTCTCCATTAATGATGTGCCAGTAGAGAATGTTACTGTGAATCCACAAGAGCATTTTATCGTTAAAAATGACTTGTTATATCGGGTCACTTTAATTAATGGTAGTCAAGTGGAACAGTTACTAGTACCCCAGGCATATCATTTAATGGTGCTAAAGTTAGCACACAGCCATTTGTTTGGTGCACATTTGGGAAGTGAGAAAACTTTACAACGTATTGTGCAAAGGTTTTACTGGATCGGAATTCACAAAGAAGTAGAAAATTTTTGTAAATCCTGTCCTGAGTGCCAGAGAGCTAGTCCGAAGCCACATTTCAGAGCGCCTTACAACCAATGCCTATAATTGAAGTACCTTTTGATAGGATTGGGATGGATTTCATTGGTCCTTTAAATAAGTCGGCGAGAGGTCATGAATATGTTCTGGTAATACTAGATTACGCCACCAGGTATCCTGAAGCAATTCCTTTACGGAACATGGCGTCTAAAAATGTTGCTAAGGAGTTGATACAGGTGTTTTCTAGAGTGGGAATTCCCAGGGAGATCCTCACGGATCAAGGGACCCCGTTTGTGAGTAGATTGATGAAGGATCTGTGTAGATTACTCAAGATCCAGCCAATTAAGACCTCTGTTTACCATCCTCAAACGGATGGATTAGTTGAACGTTTTAACAAAACGTTAAAATCAATGTTACGGAAGGTGATTTCAAAAGATGGGAAAGACTGGGATCTTTTGTTGCCATACTTAATGTTTGCTGTCCGGGAAGTGCCCCAATCTTCCACAGGTTTCTCACCGTTCGAGTTACTGTACGGGCGTCAACCACGAGGAATTTTAGACGTTGCCAGGGAAACGTGGGAGGAGCAAACACAAGTGGGTAAGAACCTTGTAGAATATATCATCCACATGCAGGACAGGATTGATAGGGTCACTCCCATAGTCACCCGTCACCTTAAAGAAGCACAAGGAAGACAGGCACGGCAGTATAACAAGTCTGCTAAATTGCGACAGTTTAAAGCCGGAGATAGAGTAATGGTGTTAGTTCCCACACCACAAAGCAAACTCTTTACTCATTGGCAAGGGCCTTATGAGATTATAGAGCCAGTCGGTCCTGTAAATTATAAGGTTAGGCAACATGATAAGCGCAAGAAAGAACAGCTTTACCATGTTAACCTTCTCAAACCATGGGTAGACAGAGAGAGTTTGATGGTGGAGACTGGTCAGGCTAACCCCAGTCAGAAGATCAGTAATAGCAGTAATAAAACCGAAGCACAAGGAAGTAAGCCAGGCCAAATAAACATTGGGCCTGACTTAACAACAAAACAGGTACACGAGGTTCATAAACTAGTACAGCAATACCGTGATGTTTTGTCAGCCACACCTGGTCGTACCAATGTCATTGAACATGACATTGTAACGCCACCTGGTGTCAAAATAAAAGTAAGAGCTTATCGCATACCTGAAGCGAAAAGAGTAGATGTTTTAAAGGAAATAGAAGTCATGAAAGCCTTAAACGTAATCGAGGAATCGCATAGCCCATGGAGTAGTCCAATTGTCATGGTTGCTAAACCCAATGGCACGTGGCGCTTCTGTAATGACTTTCGCCAGTTAAACGCTGTATCTAAGTTTGATGCATACCCAATGCCTAGGGTGGATGAACTGATAGAAAGACTAGGTAAAGCGGAGTATCTGACTACATTAGACCTTACCAAAGGGTATTGGCAAATTCCGTTAACCCAGGGAGCACGTGAGAAAACAGCCTTTGTTACTCCGTGTGGCTTATACCAGTATAAAGTAATGCCTTTTGGACTCCATGGAGCGCCTGCATCATTTCAGCGCCTTATGGATAAAATACTAAGACCACATGTAGAGTATGCCTCTGCATACATAGATGATATTGTGATCTTTACGGAGTCATGGGAAGATCACGTGGGGAAAGTGGAAGCCGTACTGGGTAGCCTCAGGAAAGCAGGATTAACAGCGAACCCTGAAAAATGTTTCGTAGGCTTAAAAGAGGCTAGATATTTAGGGTATGTGGTTGGAGGGGGTGTAATTAAACCACAGGTCAGTAAAGTAGACGCCATAAAAAACTGGCCAACCCCACAAACAAAAAAGCAGGTGAGGGCATTTTTAGGTCTAGCGGGATACTACCGTAGGTTTGTACTTGAATTTTCGGCAGTAGCAGCCTCATTGTCAGATCTGACTAAAAAGAAAGCCCCAGTTAAAGTACAGTGGACTACAGAGACGGAAAGAGCGTTCCGTGAAATTATTAAAGTGTTGTGTAGCGAACCTGTGTTGACGGTACCTGATTTTAAAAATAAGTTTATTGTGCAGACTGACGCATCTGAAATAGGATTGGGAGCAGTGCTGTCACAGATGAAAGACGGTGTAGAACATCCGGTAATGTACCTGAGTAGAAAGCTGCTGCCTAGAGAGACCAGGTACGCAGTGGTAGAGAAAGAGGGTTTGGCAATTAAGTGGGCAGTTGAATCGTTAAAATATTACTTGTTAGGACGAGAATTTATCCTGGTTACTGATCACTCTCCACTGAAGTGGATGAAGGATAATAAAGAAAGCAATGCAAGGGTAACTAGATGGTTCTTAACATTACAACCCTATAGATTCACGATTGAACATCGTAGTGGTAAACTGAATGCCAATGCTGACGGTCTTTCAAGGGTACATTGTTGGGGTAGTAAGGTCGCTCGAACCAGTAGGTTTGAGCTGGGAAAGAGGATATGTGGAGGAAAGGTGGTACAGCGAGGGTACAATGTTAAAAAGAGTGCAAATATTGTTAGTATACAGACAAACGGCAATCGGAAAATACGCGTAAAATAAATAGCCAGTTTGGTTTTAATGCAGCACACGGGTTAAGCAAAGGTAACTACAAGACCCAGAATGAATAGCGGAACCAGGTGATGCATTGTGGGTAGTGGGCTGTATTTAAATCGGCTGAGGGACGGATAGAGAGAGGAAAAAGGAGTTTAAAAGAAACGCTGTTTGTGAAGCCAGTTTTTGAGTCACGCAGAAAACAAAGAGCTGGATAAAAACAGTAAGCAAGTGGAACGCTGTAATCCGCTTGCGTACCGATGGAACAACGAAGCACTGTTCTGGTCAAATTGTTAAATGTTGAAGTAAGTCATTTAATATTATAAATGCTGTTAACAAGGTCGCAGTATTTGTTATTGAAAACTTGTGCTTGCATATGAACCTAGCTGGGGAAGTGGTTATGTACAAGCGAAGACGCAACGTGTTTGAAATTCCAGCAGTAAAGTGCTATTCACGTTCATTAGTATTGTGTACACTAGAACCGCCACGACGTTAAGCAGTGAAACAAGGTACCGTGAATTGTGAGAAGGAAACGACACAAGTATACGGACTGTTGTTGTGTGTAAAAATCGCCTTGATTAAATGCTCTCAGTACTGTGGAGAGAAATCGGGACGGTGTGTGTTACAGGTTGTACCCTAATACCAAAGAAACTGCACCGTGTTCCAAATGGCCTGTGAACACGGAGGAATAAGCACTGTGGTTTTAATTCACGTTTTCTCCAGCAACGGAGTATAAGCTGTGAGAGAGACAAACAAGTGGAGTTAGAAAAGAACGAAACTGAAACCACCAACTAACAAAAGACTTAATTAATTTCCAGAGTGGTTCAGATCCATACACTGTTTGGACTATAAGTGCACAGAGCTGCTGGTTCCACGTAGTCCCAGCAGGGACAGTAGGGAGCCAGGAGAGTGCACTACCACTGAACTCCAGGAGAGGCCGCACTGGAGAGGATCTGCTGTTTCCAAACAGAGGATTACAAATACCTACTTGGGGAGTGCTGACTGAACAGTGCAACCTGCTGGTGGACGGAAACCTAAAGCAGTAAACTTCCAGGACTGAGTTCCAGATACATACCATACTGTTCCACGCCAGGAGGTTTAAGTGGACGGTTGGGGAACACTCTGGACACCGGGTCAAAGAGGAACTTTTCGGTTATTCTTTTGGCACTTATTATTTGAACTTTCTTTGGGATTTACCCCTAGCTTTGGTAGCAGTTTTATTTGCCTTGTCTTTTGCCCACAGGAAGGAATAAACAATAAAACCTACCGTTGCTTGCATTCCTGTTGTCCTGCCTCTCTTTCACAAGGTTCTACCAGTCACCCGGTTATCTCACAAAAACGTGCACGGTGCCACCAGCCGTGTCACATATGGTGTCAGAAGTGGGATTAATAAAACTGCAGACGTCCTCTACAGTACCCACCTGACAGTAGAACCCTGGACAAGATGGCTGACAGTGAGGCAATGATCCGGTGCTCATAAACACCCTGACTACACAGCAGGAGACCAACCGGCTGCAGAGTGTGCAAATGCAGAATGCACAGATGGAACGGTTAGCCATATTACAACGCTTGGAAGGAATGGCTACCACTCCAGTGCCAGCCGCAGCCGCAGCATCAATCAGGTCCACGCACGTCCTGAATAAGATGACCACTGGAGACGACATCGAGGCGTATCTTCTAGCCTTTGAGAGAACAGCTACACGGGAGGGCTGGCCACATGGAAAGTGGGCAGGCGTCCTCGCACCTTTCTTAGTTGGAGACGCCCAGAAGGCTTACTTTGATCTGCCTACGGAATCCGCCGACAACTATGAGGTTCTCAAAGCTGAAATTCTGGCAAGGGCTGGAATTAACACTGCTTTAAGAGCACAAAAATACCACAGCTGGATCTATAAGATGTCTCTCCCACCTCGATCCCAGTTGTTCGACCTGATCCACTTAGCCAATCGGTGGTTAAAACCGGAAGTGAACAACAGCAGCAAGGTCATCGAAGTGCTGGTGATGGATCGTTATCTCCGTGCCTTACCTGCACCGATGAGAAAGTGGGTAGGTCAAGGAGATCCCTCTACACTAGATGAGTTTATCTCATTAGTAGAGCGCCAACTAACGGCCGAAGAGTTGGTGCGCACAACCACCACCACACCTGGTCCCAAACCCTCAGCACCGAGCCCAGGGGAAAACAGCGTCCACTTCAAGACGGGTAAGCCCTTAAAGGGGAATGAAGAGCGGCTTACTGTCGCGAAGGGACATGTGCAGGGACCTGGTCAGGGGTTAATTAATAGAAGGGAGGGAATTGACTACTCCTTCTATAAATGTTACAAATGTAATAACATGGGGCACATTGCTAGGTATTGTCCACATCCAGAGGAGCCTATGCAATGTAATATGGGGCACCACTTCTGCGAAGTATAGTTGTACCAGGGAAGATGGAGGGCAAACCTCCCTATTTAGCAGAAGTGGAAGTAAATGGAAAGCAGGTGACGGCTCTCATCGATACTGGCAGCTCAATGACTCTGGTAGCAGCAGACTTAATTGCTACCCACCAATTGGATAATAATCTCACGATAGGGATCACTTGTATACATGGGGACGTTAAGCATTACCCAACCTCTCTAATCAATATCTCATTTCGAGGGCACTATTTTAAAATAAGAGTGGGTGTGGTACCCCAGTTGCCTCATCGAGTGATTCTTGGAAGAGATTATCCAGACTTTAAAGAACTGGTGCAAGTAAAGGGAAATTAGCTACCCCAGTTGGAAAAGGAATGGTAGGCAGTACTACTACTGAGAGTTTTGTGTCATTGTTTCCATTTACTGACGCAACATTATTTGAAGGGCCACGCCCAATAAAAGTACAAGTCACGTCGAGAACGACGTTTAGAGAAACACAAGGGTTCTCAACATGTTTCTGTTTGGGTGGGGAAAATGTGAAAAGAGCTAGTAAAGGTGTAAGTACCCAGTGTTCACCTAATGAAATTATAGACGAAACTGGGGAAAGTGTTGTTGAATTGCATGACAATGGTTCAGACTCCTGGTGTGATACCTTTTTACCTGCAACTGGAAATTTTGGGCGGGAACAAGCTCAGGATCCCACCTTGATAAACATTCGTGGAAAAGTGGTCTCCATTAATGATGTGCCAGTAGAGAATGTTACTGTGAATCCACAAGAGCATTTTATCGTTAAAAATGACTTGTTATATCGGGTCACTTTAATTAATGGTAGTCAAGTGGAACAGTTACTAGTACCCCAGGCATATCATTTAATGGTGCTAAAGTTAGCACACAGCCATTTGTTTGGTGCACATTTGGGAAGTGAGAAAACTTTACAACGTATTGTGCAAAGGTTTTACTGGATCGGAATTCACAAAGAAGTAGAAAATTTTTGTAAATCCTGTCCTGAGTGCCAGAGAGCTAGTCCGAAGCCACATTTCAGAGCGCCTTACAACCAATGCCTATAATTGAAGTACCTTTTGATAGGATTGGGATGGATTTCATTGGTCCTTTAAATAAGTCGGCGAGAGGTCATGAATATGTTCTGGTAATACTAGATTACGCCACCAGGTATCCTGAAGCAATTCCTTTACGGAACATGGCGTCTAAAAATGTTGCTAAGGAGTTGATACAGGTGTTTTCTAGAGTGGGAATTCCCAGGGAGATCCTCACGGATCAAGGGACCCCGTTTGTGAGTAGATTGATGAAGGATCTGTGTAGATTACTCAAGATCCAGCCAATTAAGACCTCTGTTTACCATCCTCAAACGGATGGATTAGTTGAACGCTTTAACAAAACGTTAAAATCAATGTTACGGAAGGTGATTTCAAAAGATGGGAAAGACTGGGATCTTTTGTTGCCATACTTAATGTTTGCTGTCCGGAAGTGCCCCAATCTTCCACAGGTTTCTCACCGTTCGAGTTACTGTACGGGCGTCAACCACGAGGAATTTTAGACGTTGCCAGGGAAACGTGGGAGGAGCAAACACAAGTGGGTAAGAACCTTGTAGAATATATCATCCACATGCAGGACAGGATTGATAGGGTCACTCCCATAGTCACCCGTCACCTTAAAGAAGCACAAGGAAGACAGGCACGGCAGTATAACAAGTCTGCTAAATTGCGACAGTTTAAAGCCGGAGATAGAGTAATGGTGTTAGTTCCCACACCACAAAGCAAACTCTTTACTCATTGGCAAGGGCCTTATGAGATTATAGAGCCAGTCGGTCCTGTAAATTATAAGGTTAGGCAACATGATAAGCGCAAGAAAGAACAGCTTTACCATGTTAACCTTCTCAAACCATGGGTAGACAGAGAGAGTTTGATGGTGGAGACTGGTCAGGCTAACCCCAGTCAGAAGATCAGTAATAGCAGTAATAAAACCGAAGCACAAGGAAGTAAGCCAGGCCAAATAAACATTGGGCCTGACTTAACAACAAAACAGGTACACGAGGTTCATAAACTAGTACAGCAATACCGTGATGTTTTGTCAGCCACACCTGGTCGTACCAATGTCATTGAACATGACATTGTAACGCCACCTGGTGTCAAAATAAAAGTAAGAGCTTATCGCATACCTGAAGCGAAAAGAGTAGATGTTTTAAAGGAAATAGAAGTCATGAAAGCCTTAAACGTAATCGAGGAATCGCATAGCCCATGGAGTAGTCCAATTGTCATGGTTGCTAAACCCAATGGCACGTGGCGCTTCTGTAATGACTTTCGCCAGTTAAACGCTGTATCTAAGTTTGATGCATACCCAATGCCTAGGGTGGATGAACTGATAGAAAGACTAGGTAAAGCGGAGTATCTGACTACATTAGACCTTACCAAAGGGTATTGGCAAATTCCGTTAACCCAGGGAGCACGTGAGAAAACAGCCTTTGTTACTCTGTGTGGCTTATACCAGTATAAAGTAATGCCTTTTGGACTCCATGGAGCGCCTGCATCATTTCAGCCCTTATGGATAAAATACTAAGACCACATGTAGAGTATGCCTCTGCATACATAGATGATATTGTGATCTTTACGGAGTCATGGGAAGATCACGTGGGGAAAGTGGAAGCCGTACTGGGTAGCCTCAGGAAAGCAGGATTAACAGCGAACCCTGAAAAATGTTTCGTGAGGCTTAAAAGAGGCTAGATATTTAGGGTATGTGGTTGGAGGGTGTAATTAAACCACAGGTCAGTAAAGTAGACGCCATAAAAACTGGCCAACCCCACAAACAAAAAGCAGGTGAGGGCATTTTTAGGTCTAGCGGGATACTACCGTAGGTTTGTACCTGAATTTTCGGCAGTAGCAGCCTCATTGTCAGATCTGACTAAAAAGAAAGCCCCAGTTAAAGTACAGTGGACTACAGAGACGGAAAGAGCGTTCCGTGAAATTATTAAAGTGTTGTGTAGCGAACCTGTGTTGACGGTACCTGATTTTAAAAATAAGTTTATTGTGCAGACTGACGCATCTGAAATAGGATTGGGAGCAGTGCTGTCACAGATGAAAGACGGTGTAGAACATCCGGTAATGTACCTGAGTAGAAAGCTGCTGCCTAGAGAGACCAGGTACGCAGTGGTAGAGAAAGAGGGTTTGGCAATTAAGTGGGCAGTTGAATCGTTAAAATATTACTTGTTAGGACGAGAATTTATCCTGGTTACTGATCACTCTCCACTGAAGTGGATGAAGGATAATAAAGAAAGCAATGCAAGGGTAACTAGATGGTTCTTAACATTACAACCCTATAGATTCACGATTGAACATCGTAGTGGTAAACTGAATGCCAATGCTGACGGTCTTTCAAGGGTACATTGTTGGGGTAGTAAGGTCGCTCGAACCAGTAGGTTTGAGCTGGGAAAGAGGATATGTGGAGGAAAGGTGGTATAGCGAGGGTAAAATGTTAAAAAGAGTACAAATATTGTTAGTATACAGACAAACGGCAATCGGAGAATACGCCGTAAAATAAATAGCCAGTTTGGTTTTAATGCAGCACACGGGTTAAGCAAAGGTAACTACAAGACCCAGAATGAATAGCGAAACCAGGTGATGCATTGTGGGTAGTGGGCTGTATTTAAATCGGCTGAGGGACAGATAGAGAGGGGGAAAAAAGGAGTTTAAAAGAAACGCTGTTTGTGAAGCCAGTTTTTGAGTCACGCAGAAAACAAAGAGCTGGATAAAAACAGTAAGCAAGTGGAACGCTGTAATCCGCTTGCGTACCGATGGAACAACGAAGCACTGTTCTGGTCAAATTGTTAAATGTTGAAGTAAGTCATTTAATATTATAAATGCTGTTAACAAGGTCGCAGTATTTGTTATTGAAAACTTGTGCTTGCATATGAACCTAGCTGGGGAAGTGGTTATGTACAAGCGAAGACGCATAGCGTGTTTGAAATTCCAGCAGTAAAGTGCTATTCAAGTTCATTAGTATTGTGTACACTAGAACCGCCACGACGTTAAGCAGTGAAACAAGGTACCGTGGAATTGTGAGAAGGAAACGACACAAGTATACGGACTGTTGTTGTGTGTAAAAATCGCCTTGATTAAATGCTCTCAGTACTGTGGAGAGAAATCGGGACGGTGTGTGTTACAGGTTGTACACTAATACCAAAGAAACTGCACCGTGTTCCAAATGGCCTGTGAACACGGAGGAATAAGCACTGTGGTTTTAATTCACGTTTTCTCCAGCAACGGAGTATAAGCTGTGAGAGAGACAAACAAGTGGAGTTAGAAAAGAACGAAACTGAAACCACCAACTAACAAAAGACTTAATTAATTTCCAGAGTGGTTCAGATCCATACACTGTTTGGACTATAAGTGCACAGAGCTGCTGGTTCCACCTAGTCCCAGCAGGGACAGTAGGGAGCCAGGAGAGTGCACTACCACTGAACTCCAGGAGAGGCCGCACTGGAGAGGATCTGCTGTTTCCAAACAGAGGATTACAAATACCCACTTGGGGAGTGCTGACTGAACAGTGCAACCTGCTGGTGGACGGAAACCTAAAGCAGTAAACTTCCAGGACTGAGTTCCAGATACATACCATACCGTTCCACGCCAGGAGGTTTAAGTGGACGGTTGGGGAACACTCTGGACACCTGGTCAAAGAGGAACTTTTCGGTTATTCTTTTGGCACTTATTATTTGAACTTTCTTTGGGATTTACCCCTAGCTTTGGTAGCAGTTTTATTTGCCTTGTCTTTTGCCCACAGGAAGGACTAAACAATAAAACCTACCGTTGCTTGCATTCCTGTTGTCCTGCCTCTCTTTCACAAGGTTCTACCAGTCACCCGGTTATCTCACAAAAACGTGCACGGTGCCACCAGCCGTGTCACAATATATATATATATATATATATATATATATATATATATATATATATATATTGAGAGGAACGGTAGTTCCTCATTCAAGTTAGAAAAACTTGTCGGAAACTGCCAAGATTTAGTTATAAATAGGGCCATGGAAAATTCACAGTACTTTTTCAAGAAATTCACCAATGACAATAAAAAAAAACAAACAATACATTTCACGGATTGTCACGAAAGTGCCATTTTATTAAAAAAAAAAAAAGTTTCTATTGCAAGTTGCGTAAAAATAATAGCGCATCAAAGAAAGTCATCGAGGTTGAAACATTCAATGGTAGCTACTGAGTCAACATTTACATTGTAACGTTTAAAACAATCTTTTAAAATGTAACAAACAAGGGTCATTTAAATGTGTTGGCTGAAAAAAGTAACAAGCAGACAAAACTTATTAAAACAAAACAAGTTTGAATGACAAATTTGGCAACATTGTCGAGTTTTGTAAACATTTAAAACTATGTTCATATAGTAATTAAACAGACTGTTAACATTAGGTAGTCCTAGATTAGTGCTAATTGAGGCCTGTGCAACCAGCCATTTAAGAGCTACAAATAATTCAAATACTCTGATTAGACATTTTATTCATTCAATTGAGGGTTCAATTCGTAATTTAAAGCTCAGTTGGAACACAAATCAGCAGACACTGGGTCCTCAGGACCAAGATTGGGAAACACTGTTTTATGTAACTTGCTTCCTATATTGGTACATACCTATTAATTATTATGAACTACGTGATTACTGTGTTTATGTTGTTATTATAAAAACAGTTTCCTTGTATGTCACCTTGGATAAAGGCCTCTGCCAAATTCATGTTAATAAACATTTGTTGTATGGTTTTCTATATGTGTTCAATATTGATTATGACCCAATAAGCACTCTGTAAGGAGTTATAAGCAGTGAAAAAAAAAGATTCAGTATCCAGCTCTGGAAAGGTCAAAGGTCACAGTCCAGGACTTAGTGTGGAGTAGTGGTTAGGGCTTTGGACTCTTGACCGGAGGTTTGTGGGTTCAATCCCAGGTGTTGGACACTGCTGCTGTACCCTTGAGCAAGGTACTTTACCTTGATTGCTCCAGTAAAAAAAAAAACTGTGTTAATGGGTAATTGTATGTAAAATAATGTGTAAAAAATAATGTAATTGTATTTAAAAATAATGTGATATCTTGTAACAATTGTAAGTCGCCCTGGATAAGGGTAAATAATAATAATAATAATAATAATAATAGAGCACACAGTGGTTCCTATAAGTGTTCAATACTAACTATGGATCTATCTGCACTCTGTAAGGAGTTATAAGCTGTCAAAGTTTGACTTTGGGGGGTCTTCTGGCAATTTAATAAGATCCATAAGTCCAATTGGCAATACAAATAATAGCATAAATCTACAGGTACAGGGCAATAACTGTGCAAAGCGTTGAGTTGATCAGTGCAAAGTTGTAGCAGGGGATACGTTGTTAAAAAAAAGGTCCAAAACAAGAATAATAATAACTAGAATTGAAGTTTCTGGAGAAACTTTGTCTGCGTTGTAAAACGTGACAGGTCAAATGTCATGGTCAAGGTCATTTTTGGATATGGCATACCTGGTTTCCTATACAGGTTCTATAGTAAACACCACTCTATATGCAGTGTGTAAGGAGCAATATACTGTCAAAATCTTGAATTGCCCAGTTTGACCATGAACGACAGATTATAGCCATTACAGTTTTGGGGGATCACAGCTTGTGACCCCTAAATCCATATTTAACTTATTCATTATATAGAGTCAGTTGACAGCTACCAGCATGCACAAACAGAACAGTTCTACGTGACATGGTTCCCGAGTTATAGCCATTACAAATCCATTATGTTGTTTATGTTAATGTTTAGGGGTCTATTGCCAGGGTAACATAGAGTGTGGTCCAGTGGTTAAAGTCCAGAAGGTCACCGGTTCAAATCCCACCTCTGTCACTGACTGACTCACCGTGTGACCCTGAGCAAGTCACTTAACCTCCTTGTGCTCCATCCTGCGGATGAGATGTTAAATCAATGTCCTATGGTAAGTGACTCAGCATATAATGCACAGTTCACAGCCTACCTCTGTAAAGCGCTTTGTGACGGTGGTCCACTATGAAAGGCGCTATATAAAAATAAAGATATTATTATTATTATTATTATTATTATTATTATTATTATTATTATTATTATCCGATTGGCACCAAAAGTAACAGCAACTAACTTCAGATGTAGTACAATAGCTGTGCTAAGTGCTATCCGGATCGGAGATCTCCACCTGGTCATTGGACGAGTAGGAGACCCCCAAAAAGATCCAAACAGGGCTCAATGCCGCGAATGGATTACGTGGAATAGGGGCGCAAAACAAATTGCCCCAAAAAATAAAAGCTTTGCCCACTCAGAGCCAATGAGGTCCATGAGCACACAGGAGAGGAAAACAAAAACCCTGTTTGCGAATTATTGGGGGAAATAAACCTCTGGGAGCTCGCCCTTCCTCCGGGCAGGCAGCCAAGAAATGAAACTGAACAGCACCCTCCTTGTCATTGCCCCTTCCTAAGTTACTTTCTGGCCAGGAAAGAGGAAACGACTGTCCTTGATAACAGAAGGGAGGTTTGCGGACAGGTGGGGAGACAGTCAGTGGGGCTGAGCAAAGGGTGATGAAGGGGGAACAGGGCAAAGTGCCACTTCAGGGCATGAAAGTCCCAAAGATCAAAGGTTAGCTGGCAGCAGTCGCGTGTCAGAATGGGAAAATGCAATATGGAGCGTTTTGAAACACTTTTATCTCAAGTTTATTAAAAGGTGCGTTGGATATTCAAGTTGTGTGATAAGGAATTGTATTTTTAGGTTTGGTTCATTTAGGGATGTTTTACTGTGTAGTTTTGGAATTAAACATCTTTAAAACATCATTTGACACATAGGCACATGGAACATTTTGAAAGTCTTTTATCTCAAGTTTGTTTAAAAATGTGTTGAATATTCAAGTAGTATGATAAACAATCGTATTTTTACTATAGGTATAGTATACAAAAAAATATACACATATCTTAATACACTTTTAAAAGAACTACCCCAACCAATGTCTCCCCTCGGAACAGTCTTTAATTTTATGACACCAAAAGAAATATTGAAGGAAATCCTCGGGGTACGTTGCAGCAGCTGTAGTGTGTGATACCTGAGAAAAAAGCAACCAGCCGATGTACCAAGTGCGTGAAATAGCAGCCTACACATATTCCCTAGCTACAACACAACACAAAACAAAAAACATTAGACAGCAGTGCAGAAAACAATAAAAAATAAACATAAGCAATCAGTGCAGAAAACGTATAATACTCCATGATCTTATTGTAAAATTGTATCGTAATTTATCTTGTGTGTGATCATGCCACAATCCAAATACGTGAAAACTATTTCAACCATTTCAACAAAATTACAACAGCATGCTCACTTTACCGCAGTTTTGAACTCTGTTTCACTCAAAGCGCTTTCACGTTGCATAAGTTATGTTATATTTTTGCTTCATTCTATTTTTATAACTAGTTATTTATGTTTTATAATTGTATATATGCATACAGCTTTCTACACCTGTTTACACAGAAGTTTATTGCATACTTTATTTTATTACAGTTTTTCATGTTTATGTATATGTGCTCTTTTTGAAAAAAATAAGAAAAAAGTTTAATTTTCAATCTAAATACAGTGTTTCTGCTCTGAAAATGTTATGTATGATGTTCATTAATAAAAATATTAAGTTGTATCCGATTGTTTGTTTTTCATTTTCATATCGAAGCTGTTTTAAAATGGAGCCGCACATTGGTTGTATGTAGTTGAAATCGGCGGTTCTAGTGTTACATGGACATCACAGGACTAAAAATAAAAACCGAAAACGAAGAGCCCTACCCATGCCATACAAAACTTGCATGTCGTTTCTTTATTGAACGCCAAATGGATTCTCTATTGACTGGTGAGGCAAGCTTTTAAAGCATGTTTCTGCTCAAGTCTGATCCAGGAGGATATTCAGATGAAAATGTATTATGACTTGTTTCATAATGACTTTTGAGGTTCCTCGCCTTTGTACAGACTACCGTGTGCAAGCGATTTGTTGCAGATGAGACACAGAGGTTTACCAGTAAAAGCAAACTATTCCTTCATTCTGGCATAAGCCTCATCCTTTCGTTTATTACTCGTAGATGTTTTGCTCAATACCATTGTCTCCACGAAACGAACAAACACTTAATTCAAAATTATGAAATTCACTTTCAACTGCATGCTGCTCATAAGTCGCGGTTTGGCCACCTCTGGTATATGCAGGCTACAAACACCAGATAATGATATCCTGTTTTTTTAAAACAGAAAATAGACCTAGTTTATTAACTATACCAGGTAGAAACAAACTACTGTCTCTTGAATCAATTGGTGGCTCAAGCAAAAACAGAGGCCAGGACAGCCCATTTATATTTTTCTGCAATAGGAAACAATGGGTGAAATAATTAAATCAGCATTAGTTCTTTCTTTTTTTTTTGACTGAAAATAAAACAACCATTAATTTTTAGAATTTTGTAAAAAAAAAAAAAAAAAAAAATCTTGCCTTTTACAGTCAGTGGATTGGCATTCTGTAGCAATGTGGTTACGCAGCTATCCAGTGCCAAAAAATTGAACAGGCATTTCAGTCAAACAAAACGCCTGTGTTTATTTCCTTTAAACGAGTTTGGTTGTGGCAATAAATCTAAGCAGGAAAGTGTGATACAATTTCCTCAGTTCCACAATATTTTCCTGTGAGAAAAACATTTTATTGCCAAGCAGAGACATATAAACTTAAACAATGGAAAAAAAATCAAACTTCTATGGCTTTTAACAATTGGAGGAAGACCTATAACCTCCCATGTTGTTTTGTATTATTATTTTAAAGCTGCTGCAAGTGTTTTTAACAACCTTGCATAGTTTCTTATGATATTCATTTGTACATTTCTTGCATTTTGCAGGACATCAGAGTAGAGTATTTCCAGCTGTATAGTACTTGATGATAAATGAGTATGACAGTTTACAAATACAAAGTCCGTTTACCCACCCCCGCACACGCACGCACACGCACACACACACGTAAGCAATTAAGCAATTAAGCAATCAGACCATTTTAGGGTTACAGCATTGTTAAATATCAAGCGCTGTAACTCTCCCCAATAGCAAAACATTTTGTATTTATTGGAGCACTATTCTTTATACAAAATATAATTATGGATTAACAGAAGCGCCTGTTTATCTTGGAATAGCGTATTTACAATTTGGAAATATGATATAGCTATTGCACAGACTGCTGTTCCAGAGACTTGTTCTTTAATCAAAGCTGTCCCGACTGCAAGACATTCAATTGGTTTAATGTATTTATAAGATCATGATTTCCTTTATAAATTGGATTTGTGCATGTTAAGCTTAACATAGACCAGCTGTAATGTAGTATGTGCAAACCCAAGTTTAAAATGCAAACCCAAGTGCAAACCCAATTTTTTTTTTAAATGCTTAATTTAAAACATAAACACACAAGTATCTCTTTTTTTTTTAATCAGCTGGGACAATAAATGAACAATTTATTCTTTTCCCCTGTGCAGTAAAGATGGTGATGATGAGCAATGCAGTGACACGCAGCATGGTGCTGATGAGAACCTCATATAAAGTGAAAAGAAGCAGGCTAATGGTTGAAGAGAGGCACGCAAGGAGACATGATATACTAGCTGTGAATGCCAACTTCCCTGCTGATTTAAACTGTGACCCTAGGGCAAATCATTCTGTCTGAGTTTCATCGAACTGTTAAATTGGCTACAAGGAACCTAATGGAATGCCATAAGGCACCACACTTGGGTTATCAGGGGTAAAAAAAAAACAAAAAAACTGATCATTAATGAACAAATCCATAAACAACCCAAATTAAACAGTACTACATGTTCTTCACCACAATCACTAACTGGATTGTCATTTATTTAAAAAATAAAATACAGACTGCATCCTACAGTCATGTTTTTTTTTCTTTTTTTCTTTCTAAAGATGAGATGGAGTCGCCATATACAAATGTTTCAACTGAATGTAACTGTTGCTCTTGCAAATCACATTACAGTTAAGGGTCTTGGCTTGTTGCATTTCACTTTGTAGTCAATTTTCAGCAATTGTATCTTTAGGCTGGCTAATTCATTTATTTCAGGTACATATCTTTTGATACTGTACCTAAACTGTATTTTAACGCTAGTTCCAGCTGTTATACTCATTGGCCACAATTAAGAATGTAAGTAACATTAGAATGACAATGTTTGCAGAAAACTACCACTGATAAGCACAATGGTTGCAAGTGTGGCAAAAAGGATCAAGCTTACAAACATGTGCTATGTATTGTGACAAGCAGCAGATGTGTTATTGTGGGCTAAAACAGAAATCTTCAACACAACTAGAAACACCTGTTTCCTGTTAATGTGTGTAAAAAACATGCATTCTGAGTTAAGACATTCTCTATTTTTTTCAGGTCTGGCAGAATACATAACATTGAATAACCCATTTGTTTCTGATATAAGACGGTACTTTCAGAGTAGTTTTGTACAAAATGTATGTCTTTTTTCCACTCAGAAAAAAAGGCTTGCCAGTTTCAAATATATTAACTATGAAAGTAGAAGATAACAATCACGTTACTGTAAATTAATTGATATTTTCTGTAAAGGAGTGGTAACTAATGCTTCAAAAACCATTGTATCCACGTGTAATTGTCTTTATTACCAATATCAGTGGCCTCATTACATACTATATACTATAGCTGAGAATCTTTTGGTTTTTCACCAGTATTATTTTCATTTTATAACTATAAATGCCATACAGCACTATAGATAACGCTGGACCCTTTGCTGTGGTGTCACATGGTCTGACTGCAACTAAACAATTGAAGTGAGTTTAAAACTACAACACATGGGTACCAGGACGCAGCAGCAACCTCTGATGTATGGCACTGTCTTTGAAATATCTGCATATTACAATTTTAAGTATAAAATACAAGCAAATAACTTAATGTCCAACCACAGGAATAAGGAACGAGCAAACATATTACTGGTGTTGATCGTGGAGTTAAGAAACTGGATTAAAACCACAATTAGCACTTCTTTAAAGGGTAACTTGATAGAGGTATGAAATAATTATGGTGTATGATTTTCTGTTTCAGTCGTGACATCCTGATGACTTTTTAAACATAAAACTTCTGAGATTTAAAATGCCAGGATGTAATAACTGACACAAAGTCATTCAAAGCAACAAGAATACATCAGTCACTTGATATTTCATACCCACAAGAAATTGCCCTTTTAAGGGATAAAACAATGTCAAGAGAAATAATTGTGTATTTTTACATTTGTTTGAAATAGAGTGTGGTGATCATAGTACACTGGTGTGATGTTAGGAGAGCCACACTGTGTTCTGTGTCTAACGTGTGAGTGGTAAAATAAAATAGCTGGAGACTAGAGTTTGAAACAGAAATAAATACTGCTTCTGCCACCTTAACATGCACTTCGTTTTAATTACAGCTGGAATACAAAGGCTATAGCACTAACTGTTTCAGAGAAATTAGATGCAACCCTTTATGCTTAACAGCATTTACTGTAAACACTGAAACAGAGCTCAGTGAGGAGCACAGTGCTAGTAAATAGAAAGCTGATGAAGTGTATCATCTGTAGAAGGTTTTAGTTAATAGCCTCTGCCAGACTGTTTCTATTAAAACAGAAAACACTTACGTTTTTGTTTTGTGTTTCTTTTTCTTCAATGTGGTATTGTCTGCTTGAGTCAAAGGTATGTGGCATACACATTATACTGTGGCATAGCAACAAAGGATTCCCTCAAGAATTCAGCCACTTCAGTAAACACTTATAAACCCTGCCTCAAAGTTTACAAATACCCCCTAATTGTAAATGTCTTTTTGAACAGATAATTGGTGAAATAAGCTTAGATAAGGAGAAGCTGATAATCCCTGAAGATCCCTGAAGATACAGGTGCAGCTGCTGTAGGTTCTTGACCCATTTTGGAGGTGCTCTTATTATTCTTATCTGTACAAGACTCAAGAAAGAAGTGCGACAATGTTTTTTTCTAAATGTTTAGTTGAAAAGTTTGAGGAAGGTATAAAGGCATATGTTTTACCTTTTACTTATATATCACAGTGTTTTTTTATTGTTTTATTTATTTGTTATTGTGCTGAAAGATTCATTTTACATTTAAATCCATGAGTTGTTCCTCTAAATTTGCTTACTTCTGTTTTGAAATGGGATCTGTGTGTGAAGTTTTCCAAAACTACACGTGTTGGGTAATAAGAGTAGAAAAATAATGTGTACAGGTCTTTGAACAATGTGTCTTTTGTCGGTTGTGTTTCAAACTTAATACACTGAGCATCAAAAGAAACGTATAACTTATATTTGAGCATCAAAAGAAACTTATCACTTATATTTGGATACAATCCACTAGAGGTGATTTTTATTGTTCTGATTAACAATTGACATCCAGAAGATGCTGCAAAATGATCTGTCGATCTTGAGCAGGTGTTGTGACTCTTGGTCTCCCAGTTCGTGGCCTGTCATTGACAAAGTGTGTCGGGTTATACAGTCTTGCCAGGTTTGAAATTGCTGGCTGTGAGCACCCAAGACGCTGACCTAGTCCAGCCTCCAACATGCCGACTGCATGAAGGCGCTGCTCTCTTGACAGACGTGGCATATTGTTTGTTTTTTTTCTGTGATTTTCTTTATTGCTTTTATTCAAGCTTGCAATTCAACAGCTGAAATCACTCCATACCCAGTGACCAATCAACTGTCTCACTAATTAGGTGATTAAGGGCATATGCTTCAGTCATAGTGTGTCATGGTCAAGAATGAATGATTGAGTAAGTGATTAAAAAGAAACCAAAAACATTTCGTCAATGTCCATCATTTATATACCTTATTTTACTTTAAAATAAATGTGTTATAATAGTGATAAGTTTCTTTTGATGCTTGGTATATAATAATTCACAGATTCTGATTTTTGTTTTACATTTTTTTCTTAAACAATTCTAAATGGGAACACAGGGAACCAGACAAACTAAAGCTGTAAATTGGCTTAGTGTTTTACAAAGTGTTCCCCATAGTTAATATAGATCTGCAATAGTGAAAGAGAACTCTCATTTGAAGTTAACATTTGTCAAGCTGTGTTTTGTTGGCAAGTCATTTGGAATTAAGGTTATATGTTTTGTACCATATATTATATTAAATGCCATCTTTGGTTACAACTAATGAGCATATTTTATATTTTGGTTTGGTGACAACTAATGAGCATATTTTAAGCTATGTTTGCACCTGAGTAAAGTTTACTTAATATTTTTCAGCGATGTGATTTTATTTTACTGTAGCATTACTTTGCTAATGAATACATACTAATAGTTTAAAGTAAATATTAACCGAATCTACGAAATCTGTCAAGAAAATTGAAGGAAACTGTTGAATGAAAAACAGACTGGCAGCTACTAACAAGGGACGCGTACAATCTATAGTTTTGCGCCTTTTAGTTAATAGTATTTTTATTACCGAATGGAAATATATCCCTGAATAAGATTTCAGTTTGAAACTTACACAATTTACCGCTAGCCCCCTCCCCACAATAGAAATGTCAAAACCGTTTACTTTACCTTTACAAGAAAGGAGAGCTGCATCTTTGCCATAACCCACTATTTTCTTTTATGACTTTTCATCCCGTGTCACCTGACCTGAGAGCTATGAGGAAAAAATTACCGTGAGTGACCTGAATCTCCCTGTGAAATAAAACCCACGTTGATTTAAATGCACCGTGTGTGTAACACCGATCAAATACGCTACGAAATAGTTTTAAAACTATTTTAATAAAACACATCAGTTCCCAAATGGTTCAACTTGTATTAGCACATTACAATAACGTAATTTAATTTATTAAGGCATATTGTTCAATAACGTCTTGCACATCTGCCAGTTGTAAAGTTATAAAAAGATATAGTTCTGTGCACCGATTATTTATTTTTTTCTCTCAGTATGATCTCTAGAACACGTCTCAGACAAAGCAACAAAGCACAAGAGTCTACAACAGTTTGCTACATATTACAGGTTTACTGCATTACTTTACTACATGAAAAGTGAGATGTGATGCGCTGTTGCATATGGGGTATGTTTGCATTCAGCAGCTGCGTGACATGTTTAGTGCGTGCACCACCAGTAATTTATGGAGTCAAAAGCTGTGACAGAGTTAATCAAATGTGTTCTTGTTATTAAATACAACACTTACATTCAATACCGGATTCGTGTCTTTTATTTAAAGAACTGAACACATCGGAGGGATGTATTAAAATGGATGTGCGTCTGGGCGGATGTAGGATTCGGTTCACTGAATCCTAAGTATTCGGCCAAATCTGAACCCTGCTCAAAAAGTAGGTATTCGGGCCGAATCCGAAACCGAATCCTGGATTTGGTGCATCCCTAATATATATATAATTACTGTATCAGGAGTCTGTATAGTAAAAACATTAATAAGTACATTTATTTTAGACTAATTTTCCTAATTTGATCTAACTGCAATAGGTACAGTAGCGGGTACTGCACAGTAATAAAAACACAGTTTTTCAAGTACAAATTTAGAGGAACAACTCATGGATTTAAATGAAAAATGAATCTTTCAGCACAATAAGAAATGAATAAAATAATAAAAAAACACTGTGATATATAAGTAAAAGGTAAAATATATACCTTTATACCTTCCTCAAACTTTTCAACTTAACATTTAGAAAAAAACATTGTCACACTTCTTTCTTGAGTCTTGTACAAATAAGAATAATAAGAGCACCTCCAAACTGGGTCAAGAACTACAGTCTGAAACTGTAAACACATTTACTCTTAATATACCAGCCTGAAACAGTGCCCACTGCCCACAGATCTCTTTCCACGTAAAACCAACCTTTTATGTTACTGTCCCAACAAGATTATTTTATTTCTTACAAGAACATTAACATTGTTTCTACCAAGAAAACATTAAATAATCTCTACCCTGTTAGAAAAAGATAGCCGCTGAGAGCAATAAATCTTGACATGAAACAAAAGTGCACACATTGTGATACACATGTAATAAGTTCTGAGTTAAATACTAGTGACAGATCTATGACAGGGGAGTATGGGGCTGTAGACACTAGAGCAGTAGGCAGCCATAAGGCAAAAGGTTTGCAGATTGCCATAGTGATGTAAAAATAATAATAATGAAAAAATCCTCTTTGTGATGCCACATCTTGTTATTTTCAGACAGTGCGGTGAGACCCTTGCAGTGGAAATAATAAATAAACTGTCCATACTTTGACAGACCAAAATCCCTGCAAAACAAATTCAGAGAGCTAGGAATTAAATTAAAAAACAAGGCCAAAACTGTGGTATATTCTGGGATACTGCCAGCACCTTGCAAAGGACCATACGGACAGCTGGAAAGAATTAAAAGGGCTTGTAACCAGGAGGTCCCCGGTTCAAATCCCACCTCAGCCACTGACTCATTGTGTGACCCTGAGCAAGTCACTTAACCTCCTTGTGCTCCGTCTGTTGGGTGAGACGTAATTGTAAGTGACTCTGCAGCTGATGCATAGTTCAGACACCCTAGTCTCTGTAAGTCGCCTTGGATAAAGGCGTCTGCTAAATAAATAAATAATAATTAATCTAAACGCATGGCTGAAATCGTGGTGCACACAGGAAGGCTTCACATTCCTTGAACATTGGACCACATTCTACAACAAGGACTATCTATGTAGGTGGGATGGACTGCACTTAAACAGAAAAGGAACCAATCTACTCGGCGAAAAGATCCTCGAGGAGGTTCAAAAGCATTTAAACTAGAAAGGAAGGAGGGAGAAATCAACAAAAAAACAGAAGGGAGACCACATCAAAACAAGGTCAACAACTCAGGTAAGACAACTATTAAATGTATTTATCTTAATGCTAGAATTCTCAGAAACAAAATGAAACTACTGCACTAACAAGTAACTACGATGTGATAGGTGTTACAGAAACTTGGTTATCCAAGAGTGATGCAGACAAATATAATATTAGTGGGTACACACTGTATAGGAAAGACAGGCAGGACAGAAGAGGCGGAGGGGTAGTGCTATACATAAGAAATACTCTTGAAGCCCAGGTGTTAAATCTGGACAAAGAAAACAACGCCGAATCAATATGGGTCAGAATAATGGACAAAAATTCAAAGGGCATAATAATAGGATCATGCTATAGACCGCCAAATTCAGACGCCGAGCAAAATAATCTGTTATACAATGACATTAGAAATGCGTGTAGAAAAGGAGAAGCCATACTAATGGGGGATTTCAACTTCTCCCATATAAAATGAGAGAACCCGGTGGGGAGCACGACCGACGAAATTGAAATGGTGGAAATGACAAATTACTGCTTCCTAACGCAATTTGTCAAGGCACCGACTAGAGGGGAGGCATGTCTTTATTTAGTCTTTTCAAATAACGAAGACAGAATAACTAAAACAGAGGTCAGAGAGCCATTGGCAAACTCAGACCACAACATGTTCTCATTTGAAGTGTTTTTTAAAACCCCAAAATTAATGACTAAAGCTAAGGTTTACAATTTTAGGAAAGCAATCTATGAAGGTATGAAACAGAGACTAACAGACAGAAATGTATTCTGTCCAGTTTTGTGTATTTTCTTATTTGTGTGTGGAAGATACCATATCCATGCCAACAAAGATAATATCACAGCCAACCTTTATTATGAAAAGGCAGGCAAAGATGCTGCTCTCACATGGTGTGGTCACATGGTGTGGCAGCCATCTTGGATTTAATGAAAATATTGGACAATATTCAAAAGTGTTCTTCTCATGAATGGTAAATAGTACAGCTGTGAAAAATGTTGTACATAGTGCGCTCATGTCCACGATTGATTATACTTAAGGAAAAATGGATCAGTCACATGGTGTGGCAGCTATGTTGGATTTTGCGTAAAACACTTAAACAACAATTGCTCATGTGCCCTTTGGCTGATTGACTTGAATCTTGGGTATACGTTATCTTTGTACTGTCCTCTAAAAAAAATTAGTCAGGAAAAGTTCCTACATCAACAAACATAACCGCCAAGAGCCAATCAATATGGGTGACAGAAAAAAGTATGTTTGTAATTTATTAGATGTGACTTTTGTTGTTTTAAAAAACTGGTGTGTTTATGTGAGCACTATAGGTAATGCAAGTAGTGTAATGTGTAATGCATACATAGTTTTATATGGTATGGTTAAGTTCTGCTAAAGGTCAAATTTAAAGCTGGCTGTAAAACTTCCCATAATTTCTTATTGACTGCAGGTGGTTGTTATATAAGATGCAGAGTTCTGATTGAAGCCAAAATGAGCATAAATGATCTAAGTATGATTATTTTTTACGGTTGTTCAAGGGAAGTTGCTACAATACAAAACATGGTTGCTGTGGGCCAATGAGATTTCAGCATTGATCATCTAACCAGTCAGCTTTGTCCAAAATGATTTGTGATAATGTTTCATCTATAACAACCAATGTGCTTAAATTTCACACTAACTGCTTGGAAGCCGTAAAGTTGCTTGCAACTCTAGTTATTATTATTATTATTATTATTATTATTATTATTATTATTATTATTATTTATTTCTTAGCAGACACCCTTATCCAGGGCGACTTACAATTGTTACAAGATATCACATTATTTTTACATACAATTACCCATTTATTCAGTTGGGTTTTTACTAGAGCAATCTAGGTAAAGTACCTTGCTCAAGGGTACAGCAGCAGTGTCCCCCACCTGGGATTGAACCCACGACCTAGATGCCTCTTCTGTGTGACACTCACTGGAGCCAATGGGAATAAATTGCTATCATTCAACGATGTCAAAGCTGATCGACGCGACAGGACTATTATGGGTCGGAAAAAGCCATCAGAAGCTACTATCAAATGAGCCATGAAGAAAGAAATGCATGGTCCCATATCCTTACTGACAGTGACAGCAAGACATCCAAATTCAAAGGGTCCCTCGTCAAAGGCTAATTCCTCCCTCTGCACGAACATCTGCACCGACCTCTTTCAAGAACATCCAAGCAATGGATGGCAATCGCATGATTGTGATGTGCTGAGATATCACAACATGGGGGGGTTAGAGGTACTCTGCTTACAGCGTTTTGTCTCATAATGTCCCCAGCCATTGTAATATTTCACATCACAACACCCTGTCCTGTTGTACCATAATTCTTAATTGAGGAATAACAAGAATCTTAAAATAAATTAGTAAAAAATTAGTAGCAATTTTTGTGACAAAGATACCCAGGTACATCAAGCAGTATGTTTTAGAAATCAAGATTGATTGATCAGGTAAGCCATGCTCCAGAAGTAATGTAAAATATGGATACATTTTTTTTGTTATAGCTGCATTAGTTACACCAGTGTAGTATGTCAAACACAGGTTATCCATTCGTCCACTTAAAAATGTGCCACAAACTGAACATCACTAAAGGGTCATACTCACCCCTTTAAGCTTTAGGTTGCTGTTTCGTTATTGTTGTAAGCCTCCAAATGGACGGGGGTACCGTCTTAATTTGGCTAGTCTTGTTGATTAACATCATCTTATCAAGAAATTGAATTACTGACCTTAAGCTTACAAAACAGGAAAAAAGGTAGCTATATTACCAATTAGTTTAAGGAAATAGATAACAGAAGATATTACAGGAGCAGTAGATTTGTTACTCTACCGTTATTTTGCTTAAACAGAGAGCATCCTGAGGAATGAGTGAACAGCTTATGTATAGCACAGCAGTCGAATTTCTCTAGATACTCCTGTGATACCCTCAGAGCCTTTTTCACTGGATGAATTGATAACCTGCACATCTGACATGATGATCATCATTTTTTTATCACAGTCTTGAAGTGTAAACAAAGGAGACTCACAACAGCAAGAATCTGGTACAAAACGAGACAGTGCTCATTTATTTATTTTCTTCGTTGTTTTAGTGACAAATGTACAATACTAGTTTTCAAACAAAACAACACAAAACAAAAGCCTATCTCCACACTGGATAACTAAACTAAATACTTCAGGATGAAAGTAAACTATAATATCGGACGGTTGAGCCATTTACCAATCAAAACACTTTGTATATCTCTTTAATAAAGAGTAGAGACGATAGCTTGGAGTTTGCTGCAACACGCTGGGTCTGTGGGCAGGACTGAGCCTTGTCAAAGACCCCACACTGTTGCTTCAACCCTGCTTAAATACCTGCCTTAATTGATCGCAGGTGTTTCAAATTAACACCAGGTAAGTACAAGTTTGGACACGTATGGTATCCTGGGAAATGTAGTTCAGGGTTCTATGACAACTGAACTACACTTTCTGTTACAACACACAGCTATTGTGTACATATCGCGGTCGAATATATACTCTGTCCAACACTTTTCCCTGCACTTTGTAACAGTAGTTATATAGCAACAGCGGTCATTTACTAAATTGTATTGTAGTCCTAGAAGACAGAGTCCTTACAGACTACAGTTACAATTGAAAAGAGACTTGGGTGTTCGACCCTGTCAAAAGTTTTTGGAAAAGTCAAGAGTTAATGCTAATACATTGTATCCAAGAACATTGGTCCTTTCTGAGCCATAAAAGAGGGAGCATTGCAAGTTGACCTGTTGGCATCCAGTCAAACTGGAAACCACATAATACATTATTGTGATTCATACTAGTAGTCTAGTCAGAAACAATAGAACATTTTCTTCTAGTATTTAAGATATACTAATAAATGCCAAAAAAAAATCCATTCAGGATTTAATGGACAATCACATCAAATAGTATCCTTCTTTTAAGTGTAGCCTATATTAGCATGGATAAAATAGTCAGGTGCCTTCCTAATTTCAGTGGAAACAGGATGTGAAAATGTAAATGCACTAAATCTAGTGCCAATGGCACTTTCTTGAAGGTGGTAGGCAGTTATATTATAAATACAATCAATCCAATGAAATTATATTCTGAAACAGGGACATAATAGGTACAGTACTTAAGATTAAAAATACAAATTGTCTAGACATTTTGCTAATTACTTGGTATATAGTGAGATATCCATGACCATAACAGTTTAAATACTTGTGTAACAATGCAGATGTAGTGTGCGAGGTATATCTATCTATCTATCTATCTATCTATCTATCTATCTATCTATCTATCTGTATATATATGAACTAGTTTAAGTTGTAATCATATAATACCTTATTTGAATTCAAAATCATGTAGGACCAACCTATATTGAAATAATCAGACGCTTCTAGTGAATACAAATACAAAGGAACAGTTTTATTGGAAATAAAACTAAATAAAGTAAAAATTAAGGTGCAAACAACGACACCTGACTCCCAATAGCTGATTAGCGATACAGAGCAATCTTTGACAGAGTCCTTTAAATGTTACAACCACATTCCTGTTAGTCTTAATAGGGGTATCGTTAGTAACACAAATATTTACTTTCGTTAATTTTTGATAATCAAAGCATCGTTAAATCAGTCTCTGTAACAGGGCAAGGAGCGCTGTACAGTGTTTTGTTTATTTATTTTTAGAACAGGGTACCTCCCCCCCCTCCTCCCCCCTTTGGTTTATGATTTATGTATATAGATGATGGCGAACCGCCATGTTATTGTGTTTATATGTAACGGCGTTGTTATTGTTATGACAGCGTAGCCGAATGTTTTTGTTTTATACTGTTTAGCAGCGTGGATGGGAAACCCCGTCCACATTAGAAACCTTGTGCAGAAGGTGACCATCTCCCGAGTTAATTAATTGTTTAAATTGTTGCTAATTGGGAGATGGTCACCTGTATATAAGCCTGCAGTTTTCCCAGCTTGAGGTGGGTTGTACAGAGGAGCGTACGGGAGAGCGAGAGCGAGAGCGAGAGCAAGAGCAAGAGCAAGAGCAAGAGCAATTTATGTAAAACGTATAGGTTCAGTGAAGGCGATTGCCCAGCCTGAACTGTATTGTTTATTTTGTGTTCGTGATTATTTTGTTTAACTGTTTTATTTTGCTCTGTGAGCAGTGTTTTTTGTTTGAGCTTTTTATTTTATTTTTGTATTGAAATAAATGGCGCGCAGCGTCTTTTTTTGCACTGCAGTACTTGCCTGGTGTCAGTGTTTTGGTTCCTGCTTTTGGCCTGATGTCACCACTCAGCCACCCTGTCAGAGTCTCATATAGATGTTTTGGTTTAGAAGGCAATTCTCACTCTTGCGAGATAAAGACGCTCTTCACATCCAGATACCCTTACGAGAATGATCTACTATCAAGACTGCTCATTTGGATTCTAGCTTTAAACGCAGAATGATAATTGCCTTGTAAAACCCACATAAATACAACTGTTTTTGCAAAAACAAGAGTCATTAACTATTTAGGTATTCCACTGAAACAGCAAATCCTCCACAAGACTTGCACTCTTCATCCGAGTATATCTGGGATATTCCACCGCAGACATCCGGCACGGCTAACTTCATAACGGACTGAATATATTTCAATCTCTGTAGACTTCAAATGATATGTCCAACTATCTTCCTCTGGTGATCAATCGGGGCTAAGTTAGAGATCTGATTCAAAGTACTTTTAGGATTTTAGATGTCTTACGTGGCGGACACCCACACCAATGCAAAAACTGGGGTTGTTATCCCGTATCAGAGTTTCAGAAAATTGTATCTCTGTTCAAGCCGATCGCAGGCTGCGGGTCTTCATATTGTCAACGTTCAGAGCCTTGTTCTGTGTGTCAGGGAGCCCCGATTGAAAGTCATGCTTGTTCTTTTCTAACCCTCTTCTCACCCCAGTGATTGGATAGTTTGTTTATTTGGGGCTGTGCCCGAGTCCACGTGGGGTATTTTTCCATTGGCTGCTCTCGTTCCGAGACAGCCCAGTGTTCTCAGTTGGTCCACTGTTTTGCCCCCGTCGGCTGGATTTATGAGGTGGACTGTCCTCTGTCCGTGGTGTCAAAGCATTCAAAACCGTCTGGTTTTTATCGTGTGGAAGACACCCCTGGCAACACAGGATTTATTCAACGATGCTGAAGATAAACCACTTGTCGAGTATTTAGTTTACAACTCTTTTTAAAAGCATTCTTTGTCAGTGGAGGAGTTTGTGACGAGAAACCAAGCAGACACAGAGAATGGCTTAGGACCCCCCTGTATATTCCATTTCTGTAAATTTCATAAACAGAATGACCCATACCTGACGCTACACTGAAGAAATGTATTAAAACTATTAAAGAAAGACAAAGAAAGTGCAAAATCAATTCATTTTGTAAGTTAAAAGTCACATTCAATATGTTTTTCAATTGATTTCCCATAAACTAGAGTTGAATTGTTTCTATAAGTAGACTTTACTTTCCTCTGAAACAGTAAGATAAGAACAATCAATGCTACCTCCTGTTCCATAAAATTGGTTTTACTTTTGAGTGGCTCTACAATAGTTATGACACATATTATGTAGTGTAGAGGGAAGGCCATTGGTATTATGGGATAGTCTTCATCAATTATATGTTAGAAAGTTGCAGTGTTCTGATTTTTAATCAATAAGTTGTCATGATGAGTTGTATGTCCATGTGAGTCATTAGATCAACACTTGTCATTAAAATAAACATGGTCTAGACTTTGAAAGTTGTGCTTCAGTAATAGTATATTACTGAATAATGGCAAGAGCTGCACAGAACAATAATTTAATGGAATATTTATACTGTATATAGATATGGTATGAATACTGTACAATGTTATTTGTACTGCTTGCTTTTATTGAATTTGTTTTTAATGAACCCACCTGTCCTCAAGGCTTCATTTCTATGGGGTCCTATTAACCAGAAATAAATGACGTTTTCTTATGGTGAGTCAAAGAAATTAACATCTGAAAACCTCTAAGATCAACACAAAAACAAAAAGGGACTTGGGACTTGTGTGATAATGCAATACAGATAGAGTAAGGATGTTGTTTTTAATGCCTTTGTGTTTTAAGCTGTGTCGAAGTAAAAATGTGAACATTTGAAAACTCTTGTATTGAACCTGCCTTAGCAGGATGCTGCCGTTTAATAGTGTTTATGTATTTCAGCTTCACCCTTTTTTAATAACTGTAAGCATTCAGGCAGTAAGCAAAGAGTAGTAAAAGACAGTGCTTCAGCCCTTAGGGAAAAGGACAGAGATGAGCCACTAGAAGTGGTAACCTTTTGCGATGTGCAGTTGTGCCTCCAGCTGATGGTATTTATCCTCTAACTGTCCAATCTAGATCCCTAGCTGGCCTGCTATACTCCCCAAGCCCACTCTCTGGTGTGATGTACCCTCTCCTACCACCTGGATCAAGGGGAGTTTTCATTAAAATCTGTAACTTTTTAATGGAATCTGTTTAAAAAACAAAACATCATGAGGTATGGTACAGTTCAATTTGAAATATGGAGAAAATATCCCCAAAGTACAACCCAAAATATTTCATCAGAGCAAAGTACAATACACTTTTGACAAGTTATTTGTGAAAAAGAGTAATATGACCGTTGAAAGGGTGCAATAAAATCCAAGTATCTTCTCCAATTCCCTTTATATATTAGTAACACTGTGTGGTGTTTTAATCCATCATCAACATATTAACAGATAACATGAGGGGTGTCCTCCCTCTGGCTGGAGATGATTCTCCTTATCAGTGTTTTAAGATTACAACTACACATTAGGATTGACAACACTTGTCAAAAATCGGAAGGCTGCTGCTAATAAGCCCATCTTAAATAAATGAACTCCAGTCTCCAAGACATATTCAAGTTGAAATGCATTACCCAATTACATGTAGACCATCAGCCTTGGGGCTTTAAAACTTTGACAATATGTTATCTAAAACCCCATAGTGTATGCTTGTATTGCTCATTTGAACTTGTTTCACAAATGTACATGCTAAAAAATACTTTGTAGCATTGTTGCACTTTTTTTTTAAATAGATAGAATTCTAAATTTTAAAAACACCCTCAGTAACGATTCTTCCCTAGTTAATTCATCTCACCTGTACCGAATTAAAAGTTCTGTACAAACCAACCAGGCTGAAATCCAGAACAAACTAGGTACCCAATTCTGATCACAGGGCAAGGCACTAATGCTAAGGCAATGGTCGCTAGTGCCTGATTATGGGGCACTAGGTAATTTGGGCTTCACAGATTTACTATTTATTATTATTATTTAACTTATAAGACTTGATTTTATTTATGTTAAGTGTGCATGCATGTTATCTGAATGTGAGAGATAAAGTTGCCCAAAATGTAATCTACATTTGTAAAATGTATTGGGGAACAGAGTTTAGGTATTGCTTGATGGTCAGCGCAGGGCAGGACTCGAAGCCTCTCCCGTCTCTCTATTGATACTGTATCCCAGCAGGTCCCCCCAGGAGGGGCTTGTCAAACTTTCTAGAGGGGCGTGGTGAGCGGTCCAATAATACAGTATTAATGGAAAATCATAGGAAACTACTGCACAGTAAGAAGTATTCTGCATTAAAGAAGAAGTCTGTTTCTCTTGATTCGCTAACCCTTTCTGCCTCCCTCTTCCCATGGATTGACTAGTGCTAACCAAATCACACCAGCATCCAGTCTTTGCACATTGCCGCTTCCATTTTTTTTGCGTTGACCAAAAGTGGGCCCAAGAAGTTTCTTTTTCTTTTTTTCTTTTTTTTCTAAAAGGTTACATATTCTTTCAATAATAGTTTTGTTATTTAATGTTGTTGGACATTGTGACTTCTTACTGTTGGCTCATAATTTCAAAATACTTATTAGAAACAAATAATCATTATATTTATAGTTATATTTTTTGAAAGATGAAATCCTTGAGGAAATACATTTTATACTGTATACACATTTACCACTATCTGCAAAATTAACCTCCACTATAATAAAAAGATTATTCTTTATAACGATAAGTAATAACTGCTATTGACTTTTTTAATTCAACATTTATAATGAATTCCATGCATGCTGCCCTGTTGTTCTGTTTGAATGTGGTTCTTGTGAAATGTAAAGCCTTTATTAATAATCCACATATGGCACTTTTTTATAGAATGTGATTAATGCTTCAATGAACTGTCCCGGCCCAAGGTAGCAGTGTGAGGTAGTCGTGCTGGTCCAGTCATTGTTACTTGATGCTGCCTAAAGGTTACCACAGCATGGTCTGATGGAGACAGATGTGTCTAATTTGGAGCTCTATGTGAGCTTCACCACTAACCTCATGACCAATGTTACAAAACATGTTTATAAAGTTGTAGCTGGGATATTACACACAGGTGAAACCTTGTCTGATCCAGAAGGAGGCGTTTGACATGAAAAATAATGTAACTTCACTGAAACAAGAATCTGATCATTAATGGATAAGCAGGATGCTTACAGTACTGGGGGATCACCCTGGATCATGTCATCCAGCTACCAGTGGTAGTTGTGCCTAATCATTTATGATCGGTTACTGTATGTTTACAACCACTTCTGACACCCAGAATGGAACGTTCTTTTTCTAGAATTTTGATGTCACTCAAACTGCTTGTACTCTGGTTTTCTAGAATTTGGAAACGTGGAACAACTGGAGTGGGTAGGCCAGTGCCAGTTTGGTACAATTAACACCGTTCCATGGGTCAAAATGCATCAAATTTAAGGGACAATTTGAAGAATCGTCATCTTCCTGAGACAGAAATACATGTCTTTATTCCCTGTAATCCCATTCCAAATCTCGTTATGAAATGCGTAACACATTACATCAAAACAAGTAACTTAAAGAGCATTCTCAGGAACTTCAAAACATACCATCTCTGAATAATGTCAAAACAGCTGTTTATACTGTACATTTGTTTATGCATATACATTACAAATACATTATAGAAGTTGATATACATAGACTTTGACTGATAAATCACAGAAATCGCAGCAACAAGATGAGCCTTCTATTTAGATCAAACAATAAACCCTTCGTTACATCCCTTAAGATCATAGCATAGAATCCCGATTTTGAAAACTATTTTAATATAAAGCACTTCTCTTATAATAATGATAGTAATTATAGACTTTCTTTAAAATTAACAAAGTACATATTAACTTAGGCAGTTTAAAAAAATAAACTTAACTTAATTAGTAGTAGCGGTAGCATGTTGGCACAACTTTAGCACAGAACATTAAGGATTCAGTTCTATGCTATGAGGGGATTTTAATAGAAACATTTAACAAATAATAACATTTAACCACCCTTAGAGACACAAAAAACATAAATGACAGTAAATCGCTCCAGTTACAGCTGCTGTAAACTGGATTGACAATCAACAAGATGAGCCAAAAGACTTCTACATTCACAGGTTTTTAAAACTCAAGAGTACGGTAACTGCAGACATGTTTTGCCCTGTTTACTGTACTCTGCCTTTTAAAACGCTGTGAATGTAGAAGCCTTTTGGCGACTTTCACATGATTTGATTGGCTCTTGTAATGCTGACAATTGCATATCACGATTACCCATGATTCTATAGCTACTGCTTTTTCTCACCTTAACTTGAATTGTAGACTATATATATATATATATATATATATAGTCTACAATTTTTTTCCCACAGATGATAGTTTTGTTTCTGCCCCCTGTGTGTATTTTGTGTTACGTGTTGTGTGTAAATGTTGGTGTATAGTCATCGGTACACGGGATATAAACGGGTCTGTGTTTCACTTGTGATTTAAAAATGTAGATTTATATTTAGGCACGGAGGGCACAAATCACTTCACGTGCTAGTTAAAATGTAATGTGTGGTCACGGGAGTGCACTTAATTAATTCACGTGCAGTTGTACCGAGATTCCAATTGAATGATTGACTAGCAATCGAGTCTCGGTACAACTGCATAAAAACAGCATGTTTTCACTCACTTTCGGGGTTGGGTGTTCAGTGAGTGGAGAACGGGTGAGAGAGAGAGAGAGAAATATATATAACAATTGCTATCGCGTGCTGGTAGGACCAGCACGGTACTTGTTTATTATTTACTCACCGTGTTTGTGTGTCTGTCCGTCCACCGTTTGTTTAGTGTTAGTCCGTTTTGTTTATGTCTGTTTATTTTGGCGAAAGTGCCGTGTCCTGTGTTTTTGTTACAACCGTTTATTTTTCTGTTTGATTATTAAACGCTGAGCGCGATCACGCTCAGCTTCACTAAAACCCCAAGTCTCTGTCTGTACTGTGTTTCCTGGCTCTGCCGTGGCGTCACCGCTCAGTCGTCTTTGTGACACGTGGTGTCAGAACCGGGAGCTACAGCGCCTCCAGGACTCAGGCCAGAGCAGGAACCGCAATTTGGGGTTTTAAAAAAAAAAAAAAAAACAACAACAACAACAACAAAAATGGAAGACAGGATGAGGTGGAAAAAGGACCGGGAAGCGAGGGACAGGGAGGAGGAGGCGTACATCAGGGCCAGGCACCCGAGGAGCTGTAGGTCACCACTGTTGTGCTGCCTCTGTAACCAGCAGCATTACTTTGCCGTCTGTCCCTTCCGCAGTTATGAGGAGGAGCCTGAGTGTCCACAGCCCAAGTGGGAGGAGCCTGAGTGTCCACAGCCCAAGCAGGAGGAGCCCGAGCGTCCCACGCCTGAGTGGGAGGAGCCCGAGCGTCCCTACGCCTGAGTGGGAGGAGCCCGAGCGTCCCTACGCCTGAGTGGGAGGAGCCCGAACGTCCCTACGCCTGAGTGGGAGGAGCCCGAACGTCCCTACGCCTGAGTGGGAGGAGCCCGAACGTCCCACGCCTGAATGGGAGGAGTCGGTGCGTCCACAGCCCAAAAGGGAGGAGTCGGTGCGTCCACAGCCCAAAAGGGAGGAGTCGGTGCGTCCACAGCCCAAAGGGAGGAGTCGGTGCGTCCACAGCCCAAGAGGGAGGAGTCGGTGCGTCCACGGCCAAAGAAGGGGAAGGTAGAGCGTCCACAGCCCCAGTCTCCACCAGCAGAGGGTGAATTCCTGCTGGGTCCACCTCCATTGCCATGGGAGGACTGCTTGCAGCTCCCACCTCCACCAGCAGAGGGTGAATTCCTGCTGGTCCCGCCACTTCCATCGGCAGAGCAGCAGGAGCTGCCTCTGCCTCCGCCACCTCCTCCGGCAGGAGCAGAGCAGCAGGAGCTGCCTCTGCCTCCGCCACCTCCACCAGCAGAGGGTGAATGCCTGCTGGGTCCCTGTCCACCAGCAGAGGGTGAATGCCTGCTGGGTCCCTGTCCACCAGCAGAGGGTGAATGCCTGCTGGGTCCCTGTCCACCAGCAGAGGGTGAATGCCTGCTGGGTCCCTGTCCACCAGCAGAGGGTGAATGCCTGCTGGGTCCCTGTCCACCAGCAGAGGGTGAATGCCTGCTGGTCCTGTCCCCTGCAGAGGGTGAGGCCTGCACCAGTCCCCTGCAAGAGGGGAGGGCCGCACCAGTCCCCTGAAACAAGGGTAGACTACACGCTGCTCCCACCTCCGCCGCCAGGAGACTACACGCCGCTCCCACCTCCACTGGCAGGAGCAGAGCAGCAGGAGCTGCCTCTGCCTCCGCCACCTTCACTGGCAGGAGCAGAGCAGCAGGAGCTGCCTCTGCCTCCGCCACCTTCACTGGCAGGAGCAGAGCAGCAGGAGCTGCCTCTGCCTCCGCCACCTCCATCGGCAGGAGCAGAGCAGCAGGAGCTGCCTCTGCCTCCGCCAACCCCACCAGCAGAGGAGGAATGTCTGCTGGTATCACTTCCCCACCAGCAGAGGATGAATGCCTGCTGGTATCACTTCCCCACCAGCAGAGGATGAATGCCTGCTGGTATCACTTCCCCACCAGCAGAGGATGAATGCCTGCTGGTATCATTTCCCCACCGTCACGAGGAGAGGAGCAGGAGCTGCCTCTCCCTTCACCAGAAGGACCAGGACTAGATGCTGGCGGTCCTCAGCAGCCCTTGCATAGGCTGCTGAGGGAAGCACGAGGAAGAACCGCCCGGCCGCAGTGGCCGAGAAGAGGGCCAAAACCCGCACCCCAGCTTGTCCTGACTGCCTGCCTCGCTGCCCAAGGATGCCTGCCTCGCTGCCCAAGGATGCCTGCCTCGCCGCCCAAGGATGCCTGCCTCGCCGCCCAAGGATGCCTGCCTCGCCGCCCAAGGATGCCTGCCTCGCCGCCCAAGGATGCCTGCCTCGCTTCGCCCAAGGATGCCTGCCTCGCCGCCCAAGGATGCTTGCCTCGCTTCGCCCAAGGATGCTTGCCTCGCATCGCCTGGGGTTGCCAGCCGCTCCGCATCGCCTGGGGCTGCCAGCCGCTCCGCATCGCCTGGGGCTGCCAGCCGCTCCGCATCGCCTGGGGCTGCCAGCCGCTCCGCATCGCCTGGGGCTGCCAGCCGCTCCGCATCGCCTGGGGCTGCCAGCCGCTCCGCATCGCCTGGGGCTGCCTGTCGCTCCGCATCGCCTGGGGCTGCCTGTCGCTCCGCATCGCCTGGGGCTGCCTGTCGCTCCGCATCGCCTGGGGCTGCCTGTCGCTCCGCATCGCCTGGGGCTGCCTGTCGCTCCGCATCGCCTGGGGCTGCCTGTCGCTCCGCATCGCCTGGGGTTGCCTGTTGCTCCACACAGGGTACAGGGTACGAGGGAGAAGTGGAGCTCCGCTGCCGCCTCTATGGCCAGGGGCTCCCCTCCCGAGTTCGCCTCCCGAGGGTCCGCTGCTGCTGCCGTCGCCTCCCGAGGGTCCGCTGCTGCTGCCGTCGCCTCCCGAGGGTCCGCTGCCGTCGCCTGGGGTCGCCAGGGATCCTGCTTCGCCTGGGGTAGTCGAGGGTCCTGCTTCGCCTGGGGTCGCTACACTATGGCCAGAACCCCATGAAGGGAGCTGTCGGCCATGAAGAAAGGGGAGGTCAGGAGACCAGCTCCCCAGCCGCATTTCCGTGGCAGGAAACACGGTGGCCAGAGCCCCACGGAGGGAGCTAGCGGCCACGAAGGAGGGGAGGTCAGGAGACCCGCTCCCTCGCAGCAGTTTCGCTGCCGGAGGTGGGTGGCGGCCCACGGAGGGGAACTGCCGGCCATGAAGAAGGGGGAGGTCAGGAGACCAGCTTCCCCGCAGCAGTTTCGCTGCCGGAGATTGTGTGGTCGGAGCCCCACGGAGGGAACTGCCGGCCATGAAGAAGGGGGAGGTCAGGAGACCAGCTCCCCAGCTGCACTTTCGCGGCAGGAGATAGTGTGGCTGAAGCCCGGAAGAGGAGCTGCCAGCCACGAAGAATTGGGGGTGCCAGACATTTCACCATGGCCACCCCAGAAACAACTTGCTTCCCCTGTTCCGGGACTTTGGGACTGAGGGGGAGGTGGCCATTGAGGCCATGTGTGCTTTGCACAAGGGGGTATATGTGGCAAAGTGCCCCCTGTGTGTATTTTGTGTTACGTGTTGTGTGTAAATGTTGGTGTATAGTCATCGGTACACGGGATATAAACGGGTCTGTGTTTCACTTGTGATTTAAAAATGTAGATTTATATTTAGGCACGGAGGGCACAAATCACTTCACGTGCTAGTTAAAATGTAATGTGTGGTCACGGGAGTGCACTTAATTAATTCACGTGCAGTTGTACCGAGATTCCAATTGAATGATTGACTAGCAATCGAGTCTCGGTACAACTGCATAAAAACAGCATGTTTTCACTCACTTTCGGGGTTGGGTGTTCGTGAGTGGAGAACGGGTGAGAGAGAGAGAGAGGAAATATATATAACAATTGCTATCGCGTGCTGGTAGGACCAGCACGGTACTTGTTTTATTATTTACTCACCGTGTTTGTGTGTCTGTCCGTCCACCGTTTGTTTAGTGTTAGTCCGTTTTGTTTATGTCTGTTTATTTTGGCGAAAGTGCCGTGTCCTGTGTTTTTGTTACAACCGTTTATTTTTCTGTTTGATTATTAAACGCTGAGCGCGATCACGCGCTCAGCTTCACCAAAACCCCAAGTCTCTGTCTGTACTGTGTTTCCTGGCTCTGCCGTGGCGTCACCGCTCACCACAGAGGAAATCATGTTCACAGCACTGGAGGTTTTTAGTTTTTCTGTAATTAACTTTACTTGACCATTATATCAAGGAGGGATCTCCCTGTGAGCAGAATTTCAGAAGGTACTTTGACATATCAGACACATGCACTTCTGAGAATATAAAAGTCCTAAAATAAATGTTTCAACTGACATTTCTTGATGTATGTAGTTTGTCATTTGTAGAATTGTTTAACCATACATACAGTTAATGATAGCTTTAAAACCAAATAACCACCATGCAACTATTCATAAATTGTGTCCCATTATATGTACTGTATCTCTGTGAACTTGAAGCTTTTCAGGTGACATCAGTATTTCATTTCTGTTAGGTTGTATATCAGGTTCCAGAATGTAGGCCACAACTTGTCAGGTGAATTATTGAGCTGCCAGTTAAGCAGAAAAGATGACAAATTCCATCTAAACAGAATGTGTTTCGTTTCTTAACACATATTAGGCATCTGAAAAAGGTTGGACAATAAGAAGGATTCTTTATTTTTATTTCTTTAAAGAGAGATGATATGGAATCGATCATCACTCATCATCCATGCAAGCAACGTGTTCTACCTGTAATGGAATAGTTCAATTACAGCCATGTGTGAAACACAATTTTACAACAAATGGCATATTGCCAGGGTCAGTAGTTCATAAATGAATTTATGTTTGACTATTTCAGTTCTCACAGGAACTGTAAAAGTCAAATGACCAATTATTGCCTACATGTAACATTCAACAGAAAGTATTCATGCAAAAGAAGAGTGGTTTTATTCTCTTTGGTAAAAGCTACCCTTGTCATACAGAATAATAAAAAAATAATGCTTTTGTCAAGCCTCGTTAACATTTTTAAATACAGTGAAGTCATTTATTACTTCTTACAGTGTTCCCACAATCAATTTAGATTGTACAATTTATTTTTTTTCTTCTAGGGGGAATGTTTACTAAATTCATTTTATATTAACAATGCAATAAATATAAAATGTTAGCCGACCAATAATATTGTTGAAAATTAAGTAAGGTCGTACCCCCTGTTGGTTTCTGAAGGAAATCTTTGCGGATTTTCGGAAGCTGTTTGTTCCAAATAAATGAAGAAACTACTTTGAGTGATGACATTTTTTTCTTTTATGAAAACAGGAATACATTGAAAAAGGTAAAGTAATTTAGGGAGTGCGTTCATTCTGACAGAATTAATGTGGCCAGCAAGTGATAGAGGTAGAGTGGACCAGCGAAGAAAGTCTTGTTTAATACACTCTAGTAGAGGAGTAAAATTAGATTTAAAAAGTGTATTGTACGAGTGGGTAACTGAAATACCCAGGTAGGTGAAGTTATTGAGTGCAATTTTGAAGGGGAAGTTATCAAGGGGGCATCGATGGGTGGCTGTATTGATAGGGAAGAGTTCGCTCTTGTGTAAATTGAGTTTATAACCCGAAAAACAACTACATTGCTCTAATATAGCTAATGCATTGGGAGAGAGGGCATAGGATCTGAAATATATAAAAGTAGGTCATCTGCACATAGAGATACCTTCTGCTCTCGACCCCCTCGAATTACACCCTGAATATCCTGCTTTCCACGTAGAGATATTGAAAAAGGTTCAATGGCAATGGCAAAGAGGAGGGGAGAGAGGGCAGCCCTGTCTTGTACCACGGTGGAGAGTGAAGTACTCAGACTGCATGTTATTTGTGTGAACTGAGGCTGATGGGGAGGAATACAACAGTTTGAGCCATAAAATAAAATTGTGACCAAAGCCAAACCTGTGCAGAGTAGTGAATAAATAATCCCACTCAACACAATCGAAAGCCTTCTCCGCATCAAGCGAGACAACAACCTCAGGCAAGGGGTAAGTCGGAGCATATATAACACTGAAAAGTCGTCTTAAATTAAAATACGAATGTCTACCCTGTACAAACCCTGTCTGGTCAGAGGAGATTATAGAGGGGAGAACTGATTCAAGACGGTGTGCTAGGATTTTAGCAAGAATTTGAAAGTCTGCATTAAGCAGAGATATAGGACTGTACGAACTTAATTCAAGAGGGACTTGATTCTGTTTCAATTGTAATGATATAGAGGCTTTGCGCAATGTTGGGGGTAAAGACAGAGACGAAAAAGATTCTGTAAACACATCACTCACCAAAGGAGCTAGACTATGGCTACATTTCTTATAAAATTCTATGGTAAACACATCCGGGCCAGGAGATTTTCCACTCTGCATTGATCGAGCAGCCTGAGTTATTTCATCTGTTGATAATTGGTTCCTCTAGGTGAGCTTTAGATTGTGGATCAACAGTCGAAATAGAAAGGTTCTCAAAAAAAGACTCAATTAACAAAGGATCTGAGGACGATTCAGATGTGTAGAGAGCAGAGTAAAAATGTTTAAATTGATCATTGATCTCCTGCTGGTTTGTTGTAGGCTGGCCAGATGGTACATTAATTTGCAAGATCAGATGTGAGGCTGCCGACTTGCGTAATTGGTGTGCCAAAAATTTGTTGGCCTTGTCACCATGTTCATATATTGCAGATCGAGATTTAGTCATTAATTGTTCAGCCTGTTTTGTGGAGAGCAGCTCAAATTCAATTCAGCCCCAATACCAGTACCAAAGACTTAAGCAATTACTGGAAGAAGTAGGTTTAGTTCTTGATATCTGACAAGTTTGAAATCAGTAACCTCACCAGTTCTCCAGAAGAAGATTTTGAAGAAAAAAAATTCCAAAAAATGCAAACACCATTTTTGAAAAAGTTAATTGTACTGATACAGGCATCATGGTTTTCAGGTTTTTAAACTGAAGCAGTTTAAATTTAAGAAGAAGATGTAGGTCTGGCGGCCATCATGTTTTACAAAAGAACACCATTTTGCCATATTTGAATTCCATTGTCCCCAGGATGAGGCCTACCAAGTTCAGAGTTGGTTGGTTAAACAGTTTGCAAACAGAAGCAGTTTGATGTTTGGGGCGTGTTTTGGCGAATTTGGTGGCAGCCATTTTGATAGTAAAATTTATCGCAGCAAGTTTGGTTGCTGAAGGGTTTTCCAAAAAATGCGTCAGGCCGCCATCTTGGTTGACGCAGGAGTGCAATTTTTTTTTGCATCTGAACTGTAATCTACACAGGATGATACCTACCAAGTTTCATCTTGATTAGTTACACCGTGTGCGAACAGGAGCAGTTTAGGAGCCTAATAAATTAATAATACTAATACCTTCGCATTCTTATCCATCCTAAATAACTATAGGCAGGGATGGAACTTCTCAGAAACCTATGTTAAAAAAAACAACCCTGTTTCTTGCAGACACAGCTGTGTTCAAGCACACCTCCAGTAGCCATAGTTACAGAGCACCGCCTACTGTCCCCTCTGATTGGCCCATCCGCCACATGACAATAACAACATTGCATCTCGGGAGATGTATGCTGTTTGATGACGGTTATTTTCAAGAGTGTTGCATGGAGTAAACAAATAAATAAATAAATAAATAAATAAATGCACTCGCAGACACCACCAACAACAGTAATAACACGCGTACTCAGAACACAAGCAACAAACCCATATAATTGACATAATAAGCATACTGTACATATCCCCAGCCATATATTCTGTATTTCATATCTTTATCCCCAGCCATATATTCTGTATTTCATATCTATATCCCCAGCCATATATTCTGTATTTCATATCTATATCCCCAGCCATATATTCTGTATTTCATATCTATATCCCCAGCCATATATTCTGTATTTCATATCTATATCCCCAGCCATATATTCTGTATTTCATATCTATATCCCCAGCCATATATTCTGTATTTCATACCTATATCCCCAGCCATATATTCTGTATTTCATATCTATATCCCCAGCAATATTCCGAGTGCGCGAAACAGTCACCCCAACAGCGCATCCATTCAAGTGTCATCGATGTTTTACAATAATAAAGTTAAAGAATAGTGTGCCGTCTGCAAACGGAATTTGTTAATCGAGGGTTTAAGCTGCAGGGACCGACAACAGTTTATATGTCTGAAAATGAAACATGCTTCAGTGACATTTTACCTTTTTTTAAACTACATTTTTCATTAATATTGAACCAGCATGAAGTAAATTTCAAGATGTGATACTTTTAGCACTTACTCATATAAGTGTGACCCTGTGTCTGTTAACGCTGCAATTGGTAGGTTTGGTGCACAACACATAAAAACAAGACTGTATCGCTATTTATGCAATTGCATTGTTATTCATTGAACTTTAAAAAAAAAGATTTCCACCTTTCTAAATGTACAGTACATCATTGAAACATATCGCAATGAATCAATTTTGTGGAGTAGAACAAAACTTCAGACAGTGAGGAGATCAAATAATGATGTATCATAAAGTGTATACTACAATGTGCAGTCAATTGAAGAGTGAATAGAAATGCATTGAGGAAGTCAAATTAATAAATACAGCTTAACTGAGGTATAACACAGTATCTGATGAATGCTGGGTTACTGAGCTAAAAGTCACAACACATTAAAGGTATTCTTTCAAGTTATTTTATTTAAATAAAAATGGCTACAAGTTAATGTTTTTTGAACATTTTTTGTAACTACACATAAAACAGTTAAATGATCACAATTCTCAATTTTTCACTACATTTAAATCTCTTGTGTGATTTATATATTGCAATTTCAATTTATTTCAGTAACTAAGCACAATGTACTAATTATTGTGTGCTGGATGCCAGTTGAAGTTACCTACCAAGTGTATCAGATTGACAGATTTGTGCATCCAAGTTAAATGTCATGGGAGTACCGTGGAAGTAAGACACATGCGTTGTTTTTATATTAAAAGATTATTATTGATTTGGATTCTAATTTACACTTAAAAATAGCTTGTGTGGCACTATTAATCACTATTTCTCCACCTGTTCACCAGACAACATTCGACAGAATCCAATATGAAGAAAGGGTTTTGCTGGTTATTTGCAGTTTTATATGTGCATACGGTGAATATAGGTCAAGGTGATCTACTTTTTCATCGGGCTGAATGCTCTAAATCAGATTTTACAGTGTTGTGTGTTTGCAAGGGGAGGGGCAGTGGCATGATTGTACAACACATCAAAAGAAAAATAAAATCACTTGCACTCACCATATACAGTAGCAGTTCTGTACTTTTTCCAGTACTGTTCACAGAGAAACACACAGATCTAGAGCATTCTAGCCAATCAGCAATAAGCAACTTAATTGAGTGGTAAGTGAAGACCTTAATTTATAATGGAACACTTACACTTTTAACTTACTGTAGAGAAAGCAAAACCCTCAACATCTTATATTTCTACACCCACTACAGAACAGATTCATTTACATTTTACACTTGCCTGGCATGGCATTTGATTTAAAAAACGTGCACAAGCTTTCAGATGCATTTAGATTAAAAGTGAATTTGAGTGATATATTCATTCAAAATATATTTCATGCATACATTAATTGCTTGTGTTTTGTTTTGTTTTTTTTTAATTTCAGTACCATACTAGTACTTCATTCTGTATAAGAACTGCAGTTTGTCAATGTGACTTTATTTGTTTTGTTGGACAAAATGTATTATAACAGTACTGGATTTCATTTTGTGAAAGGAAAACTTTTCATCCAATGGTGTCCACAATTCTTCTTAAAATATGCATTCATTAAACAATACATTGGTCAAAAATGGTTTTCACAAGCCGTTTACATGATTACACCCTACCAGCACTTCATTCTGTGGACAAAACATGATCTGTGTGGGTGAAATAAGAATGATACAGATGGCAACCCATAGACATTAGTTTCCTTTATGCTGCCTTGTTTGCCACATGTTCTGCCTGGTCCATGTAATTATACTGACGTTTTAGAATATCGTCTTGCTTATTGCTAACGTGAACTGCATCTCCTCCAGATTACTTCAATAGGATCGCCGGAAAGAGGTATTGTCGGGCAGGCTGGAATTTGTCTAGATTGCCTTTCTCTGTCTTCCCAGGATGCAGCTAATGGTATTAGTTCTCTCCTGCTGCTCTGTTTAGTCACTCAACATTAGATTCCATTGTGACTATATTCAGAACTGTACCCTGCAAAAAAAAAAAAAAAACAGCAACAACAACAAAAAAACCCAATGCAACCTACAAAAAAAGGTTTTTAAAGCACTAAGCAGCACATGTTTGTGTGTGTGTTTGTTTTTTACTTTAGAATGAGGCAGGTAGATTTAGTTTCAAGTTTGACATTTTGCTCATACCTCAATTTAAACGTGGCTTTCTTCTAGTGGTTAAAATAGATGTGGATTCTGTATAAAATACATCTCATTGAAGCTTACCTTTGTTATTGTCATGTCAATAGATTTATACTTAAGGGTCATTCCTTTTTCCAGAAAAGATTGAAAGAAGGAAAATAAAGGATTTCTGATCTCCAGTAGTGTTTAGATTCCCGAGTGCTTCTTGGTTTTAAGATATTAAAATGTCTACCCTGTGGTTTGGGTGAAAAGCTTGCTAATTTCAAAGCTGAAAAATGTTTATTGCCTTGATTGGGCTGTAGAATATATAGCTTTATCTAAGACACTAACTTGCAGACTGCCTTTAAATGTTCCATGCCCTGAGTACTTAACAGGGTATGATAATCTATTCCTAATAACTTTTGACAAAGAAAGTGATTTATTTATTTTATTTTTACAATAAACCTTATACTATTTTCTGTCTTATAAATCAGGAGACATATTCTCTCTCTAACAATATTATCCAGCAAGAATTAAATGTATTACATTTAAAACAACTGTGAAAGACCTATTTGACTTTTCAGAAGGTGGTAATTTTAGTTTCTGCCATTTAGCACTGTGTGGTAATAGCGAATTTCAAACTAAGGCACCACAAGCTATTCTTGATTATTAGGCAGCAAAGGACTGTCGTAGTATACAATATTAAATAAAACAAGACATTAAGCCAAAGCAGTATTATGTTAAACCTTCACAATGCAGAAAAACATTGTTAACATAAATGACTAAACACAATGACAGGAGATTACATTATTTTCAGGTTCTTCACCTTGTTCAAACTAAAACATACCCCACACATGAGATTCACTTTCAAGACACCCGCCCAAAATATTTAGCACAAGAGCTATGATGAATCTAAGCATCCCCAAAAACATAAATCCTTTGAGCTATATAGTTTGACATTCAAGGATTCATTTGGTGGGGGGAAGCCTGAAGGACATGATGAATGAACAAGATCAGGAAGATGAATGAGCTGTCAAAAACATGAAAGTTCAGGTGAACTCAGACATAAGCTAACATTCACATCTGTTCTTCCACCCCAATATAAAGTGAAAATGGAAAAAGCAGTTAAATTCACACAGGCTATATTGTGCGTTTAACTATAATCACATTTATGCTCTAAAGCACCTGTCATCGTGTTGCCATCAATGTTTATATTGAAAGCAAATTGTATCCCTGTTCCCACTAGCAACAGAAAGTGTTGGACAAAATCAAACAGGACTTGAGCTCGCCACAAGCCACTTAGCACAAAACAATGCTACAGCTAGGACTGTGGTAGCAGCGGATGCTTTATCGTTTGGGATAGGTGCAGTGATGACACAACTGCAAGAAAATGATGAGTGGCGACCAGTAGCTTTTATCTCAAGAGGTATGTCAGAAACGGAGCAGCGGTACGCTCATGTAGAGAAATAAGCACTGGCTGTAATGTGAGCATGTGAAGGACTTAGCTCATACTTAACAGAGCTGCACTTCAAGATTGAGATGCACAAACCATTATTAGGCTTGCTAGGATCAAAAGCTTTGGACAAGCTTCCACCGACAAGCCAGCGGCTTCGTCTCGGGTTACTGAGGTTTTTGTACCACATTGCGCATGTCCCTGGAAAATCTCGCATCACAGCCGATCATTCATCAAGAGCTCCAATCTTGCGACCACTCACTGAAGATGAGAAAACAACGGAAGGAGAAGTCCAAGTCTACATTCATTTCATTCAAGTAAAACCTGCCTGCTTCCCGAACCAAGCTGCCAATGAGACCATGGCAAAAAGTATCCACAGATCTATTCTACTGGAAAGGCAACACATTCCAGATTCATCGAGATCTTAAAACTACCTAATACCACAACAAAATTTGTCGTGGATGGACTCAAATCAATCCAGAACATTTGCACTGGATTACGATTTCACATACGTCACAAGTAGTCCACACTACCTACAGAGCAATGGAGAAGCAGAAAGAGCAGTGAAGACAGTGACGATGCAGCTCAAGAAGAACCACGATCCATATAGAGCTCTGTTGGCTTATACATAGCCCATCTCAGAAATATTGATGGGACGGAAGTTACAATCTCCTTTACCTACAGTACTGTGCAAAAGTTTTAGGCAGGTGTGAAAAAATGCTGTAAAGTAAGAATGCTTTCAAAAATAGACATGTTAATAGATTATATTTATCAATTAACTAAATGCAAAGTGAGTGAACAGAAGAAAAATCTAAATCAAATCCATATTTGGTGTGACCACCTTTTGCCTTCAAAACAGCATCAAGCATCAATTCTTCTAGGTACACTTGCACACAGTTTTTGAAGGAACTCGGCAGGTAGGTTGGCCCAAACATCTTGGAGAACTAACCACAGTTCTTCCAGAAGCGTCAGAAGAGCATTAAATTAGCAGAGAACCCCAAGCAGCAGGGTCAAGCCCAAGTGAAGAGAGGACTGTAATTACCGAGCAGAGAATGCAAACCAACAGGTCAGCGGGCCGCCTTCATGGCTAAAAGACTTTGTAAGATGAATGAAAATATAAAGAAGTTAAAAGAGTGGTAAAGATCAGCTCCAACAGGGGTTATGTACTAGTGACCTTTGACCCCATAGAATGGTTTGTGTTTCGGGAAATTAAGTATTAGCATTAGGGGGAAAAAAAAATTATCGTTATATATGTATATATAGTTGAATGCTTTCTCATTGGAGGGAGGGAGATGTGGTGAGAGACAGTGCCACGGGCACGTAAGGGTTAATGCTAGAAGCAAGTTAACCTGCAAAATTACTGGGCAAATTTACCATGGTGAATTTGTATATGGGGCATATGGGATTTTTATAATACAATTTAAAATTGTCCACACACTAATAATAATAATAATAATAATAATAATAATAATAATAATAATAATAATAATAATAATAATAATAATAAATACAAATAAAAATATTACTAAGCATTATCAAGGAACTATGAATTAAAGCAAAAACTAAATCTAAGAAAACTGATAACTTATTTTTCTAATGCTTCAATTGCCTTTGTACTATGAAGGTATCTATTGTGAAAGTTTTTCTTTTGTTTTTTTACCATTATGTGAGGTATAACTGGAGATTTTACAGATCTCATCTAAATAACCATCCTGTCAAGAAAGGAGAGAGAGGTGATTTATCTTGCACTCACAAATACATTCTTTCTATACATAGTATCCTACAACCAGAAGGAGCTGTACCAAATACTTGGCAGCTAAAACTAACCTCATGATTTTTTCTGAAATAATTGCTATTTTGTTCCACATCTGAATCCACGTAGCCCCAGGGTAAGATACTGCCTGTTTTAAACAAATATCTGGTAACAGGCTCGAATAGTTAGCAAATATTTAGATGGTTGAACAGTAGATTTTATCATTAAGCAAAAACAGATTGTAACTTTACATAACAGCGAACAATAGTAATGACATATTCTGTGCACAGTGTTAGAACAGAACAGAGAACAGAACAGAACAGAACAGGGGCAGGACAACACATTACAAAAACATGCCATTGGCTGCTAGAAGGAACCCTTTAGTTTGACACCTCACTGCATTTCTACTGCAGGTTTTGTCAGGTAATGCATGCCAATTTACTTAATGTCATCATAAGGCTATGTGTATGCCATCTAATGTACTGCATGGTACAGTACTTGCTCATACATGGGAATAACAGACTGTGGCAAAGTGAGTAATTGTGTGCAGGTGAAGACAATGCAGCAGTGCTTAAGAAACAGACAGATATCCAGGTGCAAGGGTGGTTAATGATTTGTAATTCCAGTGCCTGATGGCAAAACAAACAGTAAACAATAAATGATGCTAAGTAATACAGTGGTGTGTATTATTTTATTTATAATCCCTGGGTTTGTCTCGAAATAGTAGTCTGGTTCTTTATTTATTATAATTATTATTAGTTATTTCTTAGCAGATGCCCTTATCCAGGGCGACTTACAATTGTTACAAGAGATCACATTATTTTTTACATACAATTACATTATTTTTTACACATTATTTTTACATACGATTACCCATTTATACAGTTGGGTTTTTACTGGAGCAATCTAGGTAAAGTGCCTTGCTCAAGGGTACAGAAGCAGTGTCCCCCACCTGGGATTGAACCCACGACCCTCCGGTCAAGTGTCCAGAGCCCTAACCACTACTCCACACTGCTGCCCCCACATTTATACACCCACATGAAACACAAAACACATACACAAGGCCGTTAGTGAGTGAATTAGTGGTCTTGGTGCAATACAGTTCTCTGTGATACAAGTGCAGTGATGTTGTCTGGTTTTGGTTAGCCATCTAATAACAATAAACAATAAACAAACACAACAGTACAAACAAACAAAACACTCATGTTTTCACCAATCTCCTTTCAAGGGCACCGGAACCTTTGTAGAAGTGGGAGGACCACGACCAAAGTGTGTGTGTGGTGGTGGTGCTGGGGGATATATTAACATGCTACTTAAACATCTTGCAACTGTAATTTAACATATAACTATAGTATGAACAACAAAAACAACAATAATAATTTAAAAAATATATAATTATTATTTCTGCACTTCACTTGCATTGTATCATTTTACTTAGTGTCTTCATTATTAATAATACTACGGAAACATACTTGTAATATAAACCAAAAAAAAAAAAAATCTCTGTGACACCAAGCGTGCCAAATGCAGTCAAGATCAGTTTTGAAACAGCTGAGAAAACATACCCCTCAAAATTGAGTTTATACAAAACTCTGTCAGCAACTCTATAATGCACCGTATTTAACAACTGTAAGCCCAAATTGTAAATATTCTAGCAAAAAGCGTCAGAAAAATAAATACATAATAACAATGCTACACACCTGCAGTCTGTTTACCATAGCAACAACAGTGTCCCTAAGACCAGCAACATGATATATATATATATATATATATATATATATATATATATATATATATATATATATATATATATACAGTCTGAACAGTAGATTTTATCATTAAGCAAAAACAGATTGTAACTTTACATAACAGCTAACAATAGTAATGACATATTCTGTGCACAGTGTTAGAACAGAACAGAGAACAGAACAGAACAGAACAGGGGCAGGACAACACATTACAAAAACATGCCATTGGCTGCTAGAAGGAACCCTTTAGTTTGACACCTCACTGCATTTCTACTGCAGGTTTTGTCAGGTAATGCATGCCAATTTACTTAATGTCATCATAAGGCTATGTGTATGCCATCTAATGTACTGCATGGTACAGTACTTGCTCATACATGGGAATAACAGACTGTGGCAAAGTGAGTAATTGTGTGCAGGTGAAGACAATGCAGCAGTGCTTAAGAAACAGACAGATATCCAGGTGCAAGGGTGGTTAATGATTTGTAATTCCAGTGCCTGATGGCAAAACAAACAGTAAACAATAAATGATGCTAAGTAATACAGTGGTGTGTATTATTTTATTTATAATCCCTGGGTTTGTCTCGAAATAGTAGTCTGGTTCTTTATTTATTATAATTATTATTAGTTATTTCTTAGCAGATGCCCTTATCCAGGGCGACTTACAATTGTTACAAGAGATCACATTATTTTTTACATACAATTACATTATTTTTACACATTATTTTTTACATACGATTACCCATTTATACAGTTGGGTTTTACTGGAGCAATCTAGGTAAAGTGCCTTGCTCAAGGGTACAGAAGCAGTGTCCCCACCTGGGATTGAACCCACGACCCTCCGGTCAAGTGTCCAGAGCCCTAACCACTACTCCACACTGCTGCCCCCACATTTATACACCCACATGAAACACAAAACACATACACAAGGCCGTTAGTGAGTGAATTAGTGGTCTTGGTGCAATACAGTTCTCTGTGATACAAGTGCAGTGATGTTGTCTGGTTTTGGTTAGCCATCTAATAACAATAAACAATAAACAAACACAACAGTACAAACAAACAAAACACTCATGTTTTCACCAATCTCCTTTCAAGGGCACCGAACCTTTGTAGAAGTGGGAGGACCACGACCAAAGTGTGTGTGTGGTGGTGGTGCTGGGGATATATTAACATGCTACTTAAACATCTTGCAACTGTAATTTAACATATAACTATAGTATGAACAACAAAACAACAATAATAATTTAAAAAATATATAATTATTATTTCTGCACTTCACTTGCATTGTATCATTTTACTTAGTGTCTTCATTATTAATAATACTACGGAAACATACTTGTAATATAAACCAAAAAAAAATCTCTGTGACACCAAGCGTGCCAAATGCAGTCAAGATCAGTTTTGAAACAGCTGAGAAAACATACCCTCAAAATTGAGTTTATACAAAACTCTGTCAGCAACTCTATAATGCACCGTATTTAACAACTGTAAGCCCAAATTGTAAATATTCTAGCAAAAAGCGTCAGAAAAATAAATACATAATAACAATGCTACACACCTGCAGTCTGTTTACCATAGCAACAACAGTGTCCCTAAGACCAGCAACATGATATATATATATATATATATATATATATATATATATATATATATATATATATATATATATATATACTGTATATATATACTGTATATATATAATAAACACATATATATATACTGTATATATATATAATAAACATATATATATATATATATATATATATATATATATATATATATATATATATATATATAAACACCATCAAAGGGCTGTAGCAGATAAGCAAAATGTTACATATTAAGAAGAAAAAAAAAACTTAATGCAATTTTATTTTTTTAACTCATTCAATAATTCTTACCTTTTCAGATGTTTCCAAAGCACTGACTGGGTCTGTCACTATACTCAGTTCTGTCAGAAACCGTTGCCAATTACTGTATGTGACGGTTTGCTTTCTAAATGTAAAATACAGATGAGAAACAGTATAAAAATAAAAATAAAAATAGCTTAAAAATAAATCAGCAAGTGACCAAGCAACACAGAGGCGAAAATGTTCAATGTTATCTTAGTTATCATTCAGACATATGGTCATCTTTCAGTATACATGTAGCTACTTACCCTTCTGTACCCTAGGACTATATTTAAATTATGGCACTGCTATCCTTAAAGTGGTGTTAAAAAAGCAGCGATTAACTAATACAAAAAATTAAGAAAATTGTGTCACAACTAATGGGTTTTAGCATTTTATGCAGTGTTAGGATTACCTAATTGCACACAATTATCATAGCTTTGTCAAAGTGCAATAAGGATAACGGAGCCATAATTTAGTCCCAGGCTTATTGTTGGTTTGAAGTGTTTTGTAATTATCATTCATAATATCCTATCTGGAATGATACACAATAGTGTTGGTGAATCCTAAACAGAAGCATGCAGTTGAAGAGAACATGCTGGATGCATCAAGCTAGAGATTCAGGCCAGTGTTTTACTGCAAGGCTTTATTACAGCTGTAACTCTTTATCTATTTGGCACTGTTGCCTGTGTCTACCTGGGGACACACTATGAATAATACAGTTTACAAAAAAGCTGAGAGTTTAGATAGTAAAAAGAGAGGGTCTTCTTCTCAGCACTGGCTCCAAGCACAAGGTCAATGTCCAGACAAAATTTCCCCATCAGAACTAATCCCAGGGTAGTAAGACTCCTCATTGTAGCTTTGTTTCCCCTCCCCTCAGTTGACATCTTATGTTGTTATTTTCATTAAAGCTAATGGGCGACACTCCAGATGTTTAAGCAATTTAAGCAATTCAACATTGTAATTGTAGCCATACTAGAAATGACTGTGTGTGTGTTCATGAGTTTAAGTGCTGCCTCCCCCCACACACACTTTCAAAAGGCTCCGGTGCCGGTGAAATTGCCAAGCAGCATAGACATATATGCTACTGAAAGGTTGCAAATCTAACATCTTAGGTCAAGGAACATAATTTAATTACATTTTTTAAATCAGAAAGAAAACTGCATTTTTGTTCCCATTTCTGGTATAGGGGCATATTGTTATTATTTTTGTTACTTAAATACAGACGTTTTTACAACTGAATTGAACTGTTTGGACATTTCATTATTACCCACACCACTCACCTCCTGACATATCCATAATAAGGGAAGAGGATATGATGAGGCAGCGTGATACAATGCACAACATGAAAACTGTTTAACCCACTCTCAAAATAAAATGGGGTGTGGAATTTTTGCAACTAATTTCTTGGGAATCAACAATACTACTCAATATTCCAATTATTTTATTAAGCAGAAGCAGTCATACGAGTACAGCACAAATTGAGAATACTATATTTGGTATAAAGAGATACAAAATAAGCTAATGAAACAGAGGGTTATTAAAATAAAAATAGCTGTGCATCTCTAATAGCAGGACCCTCTTCACATCGCTGTTGTGCAATTCATGCTGGAGGCTGAGATAGCTGTTCCTCACTATCAGCAGCCATTGATGCCTTATGGTCCTGGCACAGATTGTGCAGGATACAGCAGACAGTAATAATTTGAGGATAAAACTTGTGGTTCACTTCAGTACATTTCAGTAGTACCTACCACCTACCTTTCAATAGCCAAACGCCTGTTCAACCACCACTCAGATTTGGCCCAATTTATTGTTAATAAAGATATAACCCCCCCACAGATGATTGTGTGAAAAGTAGTGTGAGCGACAACACTAAAACAAAGTATTAAAAAAGCAGGCACGATCCATCAGCAAATCAGAGCTCTATTACCAATTTACATCAAACACAATGTCACGTGGATTTCCTCAGGAGAGTCTCTAGTGTAACCGTCTCTACACATGGAAGCAATATTCTTGGGAGTTTCCTGCAAAACTGCACTGGAACTGGGCCTTACGCATGGCTAATTTAAATCCCCCACCTCCACCATTCATTTGCATAACATTTGAGGGAAAGTGGCCATTCCCAGGAAAATGAAAGGATTCACATGGAAACACAAAAAGATACCATGTCCATGTTTATTTCACGAGACAGCAGTATCTCGAGTAAGAATAAACACACATGTAAACTAAGCCATTGTCATGTCTTTTACGGAAATGATACATTTCTAGTAAGACAGGCCTATGTTAACAATGTATGACACCTGCTAAAATGCAACTAATAGGATTTTGAGAACTATGACGACAACAGTTCTTGTTGTGACTGATATTTTTCTAGCAAGTTGTAGGTGGAAGCATAATTCTGTTAAAGACTGAAGCTCCTGCTAGGTTAACAGGGGGTGCTAATAAATCATTTCTAAGTGTAACTCTATCAGTGGCATCAAGTCATCCCGTATACTATAAAATCTGAGAGCACAGCAATACAAGCTTAAAATATGTAATACAGTTCAATAAAAAAATATAAAAAAAATAGAAGTATTGGTACTCTTTTATCAAAGATTTTATTGACAAGTAAACACAAGATTCTCAAAACCAGAGGCAAATTAAAATGATACGTTATATTCCAGCAAAAATATCCCTTTTCAAGCACTTTCAAAAGCTACATTTCTGAAGTGAGGTGGGTTATAAATTACCACTAGGGATGCGCAACTGGAATTACTGCCCCCTCTGCAACTGTGTCAAGCGTAAATGTTAGTAAATGGTAACCGCTATACAAAACACATATAGCACTTCAATGGTAATACAGTTATTTTGCACATGTTTGCTGGATGGATTTTTTTTATTACATTTTACAGTGCATTTGTGTACATATTCAGATACTTCCAGCAACAGCTATTGCTTTATTATTTTACAGTGTTTGTGGTTTATTTCTATATCCTCTTCTTTATAATAGTGATAACATTAATCTAAAATTCAATTCAATGAACACATGGTTAAAGCAAATACACATACAGTACTGTGCAAAAGTTTTAGGCAGGTGTGAAAAAATGCTGTAAAGTAAGAATGCTTTCAAAAATAGACATGTTAATAGATTATATTTATCAATTAACTAAATGCAAAGTGAGTGAACAGAAGAAAAATCTAAATCAAATCCATATTTGGTGTGACCACCCTTTGCCTTCAAAACAGCATCAATTCTTCTAGGTACACTTGCACAAAGTCAGGGATTTTGTAGGCATATAGTCAGGTGTATGATTAAACAATTATACCAAACAGGTGCTAATGATCATCAATTCAATATGTAGGTTGAAACACAATCATTAACTGAAACAGAAACAGCTGTGTAGGAGGAATAAAACTGGGTGAGGAACAGCCAAACTCAGCTAACAAGGTGAGGTTGCTGAAGACAGTTTACTGTCAAAAGTCATACACCATGGCAAGACTGAGCACAGCAACAAGACACAAGGTAGTTATACTGCATCAGCAAGGTCTCTCCCAGGCAGAAATTTCAAGGCAGACAGGGGTTTCCAGATGTGCTGTCCAAGCTCTTTTGAAGAAGCACAAAGAAACAGGCAACGTTGAGGACTGTAGACGAGTGGTCGCCAAGGAAACTTACTGCAGCAGATGAAAGACACATCATGCTTATTTCCCTTCGCAATCGGAAGATGTCCAGCAGTGCCATCAGCTCAGAATTGGCAGAAAACAGTGGGACCCTGGTACACCCATCTACTGTCCGGAGAAGTCTGGTCAGAAGTGGCCTTCATGGGAGACTAAAAAGCCAAAAAGCCATACCTCCGACGTGGAAACAAGGCCAAGCAACTCAACGATGCACGAAAACACAGGAACTGGGGTGCAGAAAAATGGCAGCAGGTGCTCTGGACTGATGAGTCAAAATTTGAAATATTTGGCTGTAGCAGAAGGCAGTTTGTTCGCCGAAGGGCTGGAGAGCGGTACACGATTGAGTGTCTGCAGGCAACAGTGAAGCATGGTGGAGGTTCCTTGCAGGTTTGGGGCTGCATTTCTGCAAATGGAGTTGGGGATTTGGTCAGAATTAATGGTCTCCTCAATGCTGAGAAGTACAGGCAGATACTTATCCATCATGCAATACCATCAGGGAGGCATCTGATTGGCCCCAAATTTATTCTGCAGCATGACAACGACCCCAAACATACAGCGAAAGTCATTAAGAACTATCTTCAGCGTAAAGAAGAACAAGGAGTCCTGGAAGTGATGGTATGGCCCCACAGAGCCCTGATCTCAACATCATCGAGTCTGTCTGGGATTACATGAAGCGAGAGAAGCAACTGAGGCTGCCTAAATCCACAGAAGAACTGTGGTTAGTTCTCCAAGATGTTTGGGCCAACCTACCTGCCGAGTTCCTTCAAAAACTGTGTGCAAGTGTACCTAGAAGAATTGATGCTGTTTTGAAGGCAAAGGGTGGTCACACCAAATATTGATTTGATGTAGATTTTTCTTCTGTTCACTCACTTTGCATTTTGTTAATTGATAAATATAATCTATTAACATGTCTATTTTTGAAAGCATTCTTACTTTACAGCATTTTTTCACACCTGCCAGAAATTTTGCACAGTACTGTATATACAAAACATTTATAGCACAAAACATGTTTATCAGTCACAGTGCACACCTCAGGTACCTGGCTATTCATCCATTCAATTCAATATTTATAGAATACTTGCTCACACCACAACATATTGCATTAATACTGCACTGTGAGAGAGATAGAATGATTCTTGGTGTTAGATCTCCCTCCGGACCTGAGAAGGTGCTGTGTAAAGGTAACAGAGTGCCCAATGATTCATTCCCAGGATTAGGCGGAAGTCAGCCATCTAGAAAGAGGGTGGAGCTACGGTACACTAAATCGTCGACCTAGAAAGGAAACGATGTGGCAGCCGCGGATTGGAGGAGCGGTTGCACTCGTTAATGGTTGATGGTATATAAGGGGACGTAGCGAGGTGATCTGTTCCTTATTATGGTTACGCTAAACCGAAAGGACCTGTGTTATTTGAAAAGAACCGTGAATGTTTTGTTTGTTTTGTCTGTCTGTCTAAAACCCACTGTTTGTTTGTTTAATAGACTAGACAGCTGAACACGATCCAGAGCTGTCGCTAATGGCCAGCACTAAACCCGAACAACACTGCACTATTGTTCACGAATAAATTGTACTTTCACCACAATCACTGCAGCACTCACTTTGGACTTGTCACTGTGTTTTGTGTATGTAACGGATTATTGTTTGCTATTTACAGGACTGCAACCCAGAGTTTATTCACTGTGCAATACACATCGTTGTGTACTGCCAGCCCTCCTTTTGTTTACTGTGTCAGTCATAGACCATTTGGATTATAAAATAAAACAGAAACCATTTCACCCATACTTTGTTGTCTGCCTTTTATTACTGGAGTACTACACCTGCCCTGCACCTGCACCTGCACACAATTACCACTTTGCCACACGCACTAATACAGCAGTGATGTCACAGCTTTGAATTGATTTTGCAGTTGAAATAAATGGAATACAAATAATGTTTATCAAAAAGGGACTACAATACTGCAATTCCTTACTTACCTTCAATTGGGCTAAACATTAAGAGTGACCTTTTTTCAGTTTCCTTTGTATGAAGAACAGACACAGAACTAAAAACATGTAGCAAGTAAAAGGAAAGAATATTAGATTCTTAAATGGATTACTGTTAAATACAATTGCAGAGTGTAATCCAATGCTTATGGTAAGAGGTTTTAGTAGGCTTTGTAAGTATTGTATTATATATACGATGAAGCCATTTTCAGCCATTCAAAACTCACGATTTCATAAGATTCCAGTGCATCTCATTTTGCCATAAGTGTTGTTTCGACTCGATAGACTATCAAATAACCAAAAAAATCTTGGATAACTAGGATAACAGCATTAACTCTGTATGTGTTTTTTTTTACTTTGAATTGAAATAGGATTACCTTCACTATGTACTAGTCTAGCCCACAAGAAGACACTCATATACAATAAGAGACATATTAACTTATATTGCAGCATCATTATTGTATAGATTTATTGTACTTTGACTAGTACAGTATTTAATTATTAATTTTTATGTTTGTTTGCCTTAGGAGTGATTTATATTTATCTCTGAATTATGGAGATTAGGCTCCAGCTGGTGAATTGTTGTAAAACGCTATCTGATTCACTGATCAGTGAATATCTAACACCAACATGCAATTATTATTATTATTATTATTATTATTATTATTATTATTATTATTATTATTATTATTATTTTAAATCATTCTTCATTTTCTCACGACTGACAAAAATGAGAATTAAAAACTCATTTATTTTTAACTGGTGTAATTACAGACATCTGACAAAACGGCAGATTTTCACCCATCTGTTCAGTTTGAGAGAACTAGATAATGTCATGCTATTACATTTCATCCAGTTATCTTTGGCATTGGCCTACAAAACCCATTTGGAACAAAGTCAGGGAAGATCAAACAAAATACAAATAATTTAATATTATATAAAACCAATAAAGTATCCTTTACAGTAGTCATTGCAGGTTGTATGGTTAAAAGTAATGATACTTTTTGTAGAGGCCCCTCAAGGCAGTCTTGAAAATGCAATAATTCCAACTTTTGAGTCAAATTCAAGCAGATACAACTTTGAAGGCAATAGTTTACTCCATGGGGCACTTCCACGAAGCATGAGCAAACTGCTAAATGGATAGAATTTTATACGCCAATATAATAAAACACATTTCACAAGCATGTTGTTTATATCTGTTCCTAAAATAGAGCTGCTTGGAATAGACTGTCAATCCATATGCCAGCTTGATATAAATCAAAGCATTGACCTTACACAAATGAAATTGCTACTCTCGTGTTGGGAGACCATAATCTGTTAAACAACGAGGCTGTTTAAGGGTGCAGAACAAACAAGCAGATAACCGAATACACTGGACACTGATGGAATGCTGTGAACAGGATGGCTTGTGGTGATGTCAGACCAGGAAGGATAATGACAACAGTTTTGGCTAGTGAAATGCGCTGGTGTGCCCGCTTATTGAAAATAAAAGGTTTAAACAGAAAACAAAACACTGAACAAACAAAACAGTGTGGTGGCCAAACAAACAGACAGACAAACAAACAAGCAAACAAACAGACAGACAAACAAACAGGAGGCTGTGTGGTCCAGTGGTTAAAGAAAAGGGCTTGTAACCAGGAGGTCCCCGGTTCAAATCCCACCTCAGCCACTGACTCATTTTGTGACCCTGAGCAAGTCACTTAACCTCCTTGTGCTCCGTCTTTCGGGTGAGATGTAATTGTAAGTGACTCTGCAGCTGATGCATAGTTCACACACCCTAGTCTCTGTAAGTCGCCCTGGATAAAGGCATCTGCTAAATAAATAAACAAACAGTGGATAAACCCAAACAAGTATCATGCTTTTCCTCCAGAATGAGTAGCAATTGTTTTACTTTAGATTTATTTCTCCTTCTCTCTCTCTCCCGTTCTCCACTGCAAACACCCAACCCTGTGTGTGTGAAGCACTCATTCTTTTATGCAGCTGTGCCGAGACTCGATTGCTAATCAATCATTCACTTGAATCTCGGCACAGTCTGCATGTGGACTAATTGTGCACTCCCCGTGACCCCATACCAATACCCATTTTAATCTGCACATAAAGTCATTGTGCAATCCCCGTTCCTAAATACAAATATACATTTTAAATCACCTGTGCTACATAACCCACACTCCGTGCACCAATACATACACAAAACATAAAACATACAACCCAAAAATACACAGGGCTGGGCACCCCATCACAAATGACTAAAATCTGAATTGGGGAACTACTCATGCGATAAGCAGAAGCCTATAAAACTTGATCACGTGATTTCTATCATTAACATACTATTAAAAAGTCACCTCTGAGAACTAGGCTTGAAAAAGAGAATTAGCTTTTTTCCACAATAAACGCATAGACTGGAATTTCCTTTGTGATAGGCAGTTTGGAAGCTTTGGATGCCCTGCAGCAACATTTGTATCCGAGGTAGTGAGGTTATAGTGGGAAAATTTTACTGAGAGTAGACAAAAGTGATATTGTAAACCTGACAAGTAACAGCGTATTGTTGAGAGAGACAAGCTGCGTTGAATGAAGCAAAAAGTAATACATTCTGTAATAGAATGTTCAGTAGGCAGTGTAAAACGAGAGTAATATTGGGTGCAGAACCTGACAAACAATTGCCACCCTGTGTTAATATCGAGTGCTTTGGGAAACTGAATTAGCCATTAGGTTGAAGGTTGAATGGGAAATGTGTATCTTTTAATTGGTTGGTAGAGTCAGTACATGACATGGTCCTTGAACGTTGGACATGAGGCCGGTAGAGGGTCCCCTTCTGGAAGCATGGAACTTCTGAAAATTAAATCGAGATAATGAGTCAGCAATTCTTTTATTTTGAGCCTGGGACATGGGAGTCTTTAATTTTGAAATTACCAAGCACTGAAACCCAGGTGAGCTTTAGCATTAACTTCATTATGAAAGGGGATGAGGATCTGCCTTTGTTAATTATTGTCATAGGGACAGATTATCACAATAAAAAGCTACTACTTTTTTTGACCACTGATGACCCCATGTTACAGCTGCGATTACGATGGCATACAGTTCGAATAGCGTTGAAGATTGTTGCTCGGTACAGGGCCAGTTGCTGTAAAACCATTTAGTTCCTAAGATGCCACCAAAACCTCGAGAAGGGGCAGCATCGGTATACAGTGTCAAGAGATGTAATCATGTCATCATAAAAGAACGAAATACTATTTCATTCTTTTATGTCCATAGTGTGATATTGGCCGACACCTGGCATTAAGGTTTATGTGGTGATGCAGTTCAGTGATGGAGGATGCTAATTTTAAGAGGTAACAAATAAATGAATGACCTTGCAGAACGATCCTAATAGTGAAATTGAGATGGCTGAGTAGTGAAAAGTATGGTACAGGATTTCCGGTTGTAGCGTGATTTTAGTGCACTATAGTTTCTCTTGAGGGAGACGTGCTTCCATTTTAACTGAAAGCCACACGCCCTGTCCTGCTATTTTGATGAAACGAGTGGCATCATCAATCCAAGCATAATAAAATAAAAACTGACCAGGAGGGATTAGATCGTTAAACTAGAAAAGAGGCTAGAATGAGTGGCAAGATAAATCAATAATAAGCCTTTTCTTGCCGGAATACTTGCAGGTGGCGACGCCTAGTGGACTGATGCGATAGATACAAAGGGAGGCTCAGGGAATGGCCCAATCATAAAGCCTTTAGTTATTTCTTTCTTGAACAGGAGATCAACAATTTCAGTTTCATTTAAGGCTGATTTTAAATTACAACAGATATGGGGGACCGAAGGAGGTTTTGTGATCCACATAAAATAAAACTTTGTTAAGACCTGCAATAAGGTAGTCTACGAAAACCGTGTCCGGGTGGTCAGCTAGTGACGTGGCCAGTGCTACAGGATTGATGGGGGTGAAGGTTAGTTCTAGTCATTTCTGTGTTGAGGCGACGTGAAGACAGGACAGACATTTTTACTCTGACTCACCGCAAAAGTTACAAATGCGGAGGAAAATACATTTGGGGAATGCACAAACATTCTCATTGAAATGATTACATATTTGTTTTCCGACTGCATAAATGACCTGTCTCCCCCATCTGTCATTTGTTTTGGGGCGTATCAGGAAATTAGGATTAGCATACTGAGAGGCTGGAACAAGGTACTATTATTTGGAAAAAGTGGCAGAATAGGGGGGTACAGGTGCTGAGACTGTATGGTTCACGGAACTGCAGACCTTGCAGGAAAATGCCTTTAGTCCAGCGAAGTGGCGACTAAATAATTAGTTGTCCAAAACACTCCAGTTAACCCTGACATTACACTGAGAATTGCAGCAGCCTTAACCGAAAATGACTTTTGATAGTCATGGAAAACTGCATCTAGTTCCTGATGGCGCATTGGATATGCATCACAGAGGATATCTCTGTAGAGACTGAATGCCGTAACAAATTCTGAAATAGTTAATTTTTTAACAGCCGGCTAAGCCTCCCCAAAATAAATTGCCCAAACCCTCACAAGAAACTGTTCTGTCCAACAAAAAAAATATCTGTGAGAGAAGATTAATTTTTTTCCCTGCAAGCACGCAAAGCAGGTCTAATAAACATATCCCTCGTTTTCCTACTGCGCAACCGCCAGACCGCTAGGGCAGCTGGGATATCAAAATCAACACTGTAGTACAGATACAGGATTTAGTTGCATTTCAATGTCATTGGAGGAGACAGTGCTTGGCTGGTTTAACGTCATTTCTTCCTGCTGATCTGAACCCCCGATACCGCTGCAGGAGTCTTAATTAATTTCACATGCTGCCTATGCATTCCCAAATAAAAGAAAAAATACGGTAAAACACTTATCCCAAAACAATGTTAACGAGGGGGGCAGCGCTAACCAACTATCACTAGCCAACCCTCTCTCACAGTGAAGAGCATTACAAATTAAAAACTGAACACTAATAATCTTCAGTGGGACACTGCTGCTGTACCCTAGGCTTGAGCAAGGCAGTGTACTTTGCCCATGGTGCTCCAGTAAAATTAACCCAACATATTGTAGCGTGCACGGGGGGAAGGCAGCTGTAGGGCTGGTAGGTGACGTAATCACACACAGAGACATAAACCCGATATACACTGCTTGCAAGGGAGCCGGCTCTTTTGTACAGCGGTATCAGCGCTATGCTTTAGTGCGAGAGGTCCCAAGTTCACGCCCGCCCTCCGCCTGTGTGTGGATTGCCTCGCCCTGTGTGATGCGCCTGCCTGCGGGAACCAAGATCGCTACAATATATATATATATATACAGTACTGTGCAAAAGTTTTAGGCAGGTGTGAAAAAATGCTGTAAAGTAAGAATGCTTTCAAAAATAGACATGTTAATAGATTATATTTATCAATTAACTAAATGCAAAGTGAGTGAACAGAAGAAAAATCTAAATCAAATCCATATTTGGTGTGACCACCCTTTGCCTTCAAAACAGCATCAATTCTTCTAGGTACACTTGCACAAAGTCAGGGATTTTGTAGGCATATTGTCAGGTGTATGATTAAACAATTATACCAAACAGGTGCTAATGATCATCAATTCAATATGTAGGTTGAAACACAACCATTAACTGAAACAGAAACAGCTGTATAGGAGGAATAAAACTGAGTGAGGAACAGCCAAACTCAGCTAACAAGGTGAGGTTGCTGAAGACAGTTTACTGTCAAAAGTCATACACCATGGCAAGACTGAGCACAGCAACAAGACACAAGGTAGTTATACTGCATCAGCAAGGTCTCTCCCAGGCAGAAATTTCAAGGCAGACAGGGGTTTCCAGATGTGCTGTCCAAGCTCTTTGAAGAAGCACAAAGAAACGGGCAACGTTGAGGACCGTAGACGCAGTGGTCGGCCAAGGAAACTTACTGCAGCAGATGAAAGACACATCATGCTTACTTCCTTCGCAATCGGAAGATGTTCAGCAGTGCCATCAGCTCAGAACTGGCAGAAAACAGTGGGACCCTGGTACACCCATCTACTGTCCTGAGAAGTCTGGTCAGAAGTGGCCTTCATGGAAGACTTGCGGCCAAAAAGCCATACCTCCGACGTGGAAACGAGGCCAAGCGACTCAACTATGCACGAAAACACAGGAACTGGGGTGCAGAAAAATGGCAGCAGGTGCTCTGGACTGATGAGTCAAAATTTGAAATATTTGGCTGTAGCAGAAGGCAGTTTGTTCGCCGAAGGGCTGGAGAGCGTACACGAATGAGTGTCTGCAGGCAACAGCGAAGCATGGTGGAGGTTCCTTGTAAGTTTGGGGCTGCATTTCTGCAAATGGAGTTGGGGTTTTGGTCAGAATTAATGGTCTCCTCAATGCTGAGAAGTACAGGCAGATACTTATCCATCATGCAATACCATCAGGGAGGCATCTGATTGGCCCCAAATTTATTCTGCAGCATGACAACGACCCCAAACATACAGCGAAAGTCATTAAGAACTATCTTCAGCGTAAAGAAGAACAAGGAGTCCTGGAAGTGATGGTATGGCCCCACAGAGCCCTGATCTCAACATCATCGAGTCTGTCTGGGATTACATGAAGAGAGAGAAGCAACTGAGGCTGCCTAAATCCACAGAAGAACTGTGGTTAGTTCTCCAAGATGTTTGGGCCAACCTACCTGCTGAGTTCCTTCAAAAACTGTGTGCAAGTGTACCTAGAAGAATTGATGCTTGATGCTGTTTTGAAGGCAAAGGGCGGTCACACCAAATATGGATTTGATTTAGATTTTTCTTCTGTTCACTCACTTTGCATTTAGTTAATTGATAAATATAATCTATTAACATGTCTATTTTTGAAAGCATTCTTACTTTACAGCATTTTTCACACCTGCCTAAAACTTTTGCACAGTACTGTATATATATATATATATATATATATATATATATATATATATATATATATATATATATATATATATATATATATTTGCTTCACACCTCCACCCTCAGTTCTCTTGTCCCGAAGAGACAATGCTACAGTCCCGAAGCGATCTGGTATTCGCCGCAAGGTTGGCCAAGGTGAACTCATGGACCAGACGACGGCAGCCTGATGCTGGTCACTGGAACTTGTGTGCGCGGTCTGCTACTTCAGGAGGGGCTTGGCTTGGGTCCCACCCCCCGGCTGTGCTAACAGGCTCTCCCGGGATGCTCCGTGCTCCCTCCGGTTCCGCTAATCGGCTTGGACGAGCCCTGTCGTTCTGCCTCACAGCTCCAGACCCTCAAACACTTTTCAGCGCCCACTGGAATCACTGCTCTCTCAGCTCACAGCTCCAGACCCTCAAACACTTTTCAGTGCCCGCTGGAATCAATGCTCTCTCCGCTCACCGCTCCAGACCCCTGGACACTTTTCAGCACCCGCTGGAATCACTGCTCTCTCAGCTCACAGCTCCAGACCCCTGGACACTTTTCAGTGCCCGCTGGAATCAATGCTCTCTCCGCTCACAGCTCCAGACCCTCAAACACTTTTCAGCGCCCGCTGGAATCACTGCTCTCTCAGCTCACAGCTCCAGACCCCTGGACACTTTTCAGTGCCCGCTGGAATCAATGCTCTCTCCGCTCACCGCTCCAGGCCCCTGGACACTTTTCAGCGCCCGCTGGAATCACTGCTCTCTCAGCTCACAGCTCCAGACCCTCAAACACTTTTCAGCGCCCGCTGGAATCAATGCTCTCTCAACTCACAGCTCCAGACCGTCAAACACTTTTCAGTGCCCGTCGGAGTCCACTACTTTCTCTGGTTGCATGCCGGCTCTGGTAGGTCTACTCCTGGCTCCCTCTGTTCATCCCCAATGCTTTTGTTTTGTTCTGTCCCACTTCTGATCACCAATGTAGCGTTCCGGGGTAAACAAAAGGGAGGCAGACAACCGCAGCAAGATCTCATTCAGGTTTTATTGAGAAGGTCAGCAAAAGCCCACAGAAGTCAAGCTGCCCCTTTATACCCCAAAATCCAGCGAAAACAAGTAACATTTAGACATAACAAGACACGTTATTGAACAACATTCACACACACACTGGGACCACGACTTGATCACGCTCTCCCCCACCCCACAGACACAAAACCATATAACACATAACACAAATAGTCCAGATCGCTACTATATATATATATATATATATATATATATATATATATATATATGATTAACTGTATGACTTTAATATTGTAAGATTTCATAGAAAAGACATTTGATTTTTTTGGGCTTTCTTAAGTCCTAGCTATTATTATTATTATTATTATTATTATTATTATTATTATTATTATTATTATTATTATTATCCAGAAATCACTCGGCAGGTTGTATGGCCATTGCTTTAAACCTACAACACCTAATTTTAGTTTGTATCTGTTATTTTTTTGTTCACGTAGGTTGTCAACATAATTAGGCATGTCCATCGGTCATATGTTACACAGCTTGACAACGGTTTGTTTTCAGGGGCTATCGGTTGCTATGCGGAAGTCACTTGACCGCGCAAACCTATAGGGAAAAGTAAAGTGGAATTGTGCTTACAATTGTTTCTCTGTGTCAAGAAAAAAGAAAAACACTTGTGTTGTCATAATTAAAATAAAATATTTTTTGGAGGGGGTAGGAATTTTCCATTTTTTTTTAAACGTTGTAAAAATACAATTTAATATTTTTGTAAATATTTTTTGGAGGGGGTAGGAATTTTCAATTTTTTTTTTAAACGTTGTAAAAATACAATTTAATGTTTTTGTAAACAGCTTAGCAAGATGACTGTTTCTGTGTGTCGTGCACGGTTGCAACACTCTAGGCTCCAGTTACTAACTTAACTTAGCTGCACTGTGAAAAAAGCTGTCTTACTGAGGGTTGGGATTTTAGAAAAGTGTTTATTCGATTTTATTAAAATGTATTTATTTGTGTTTGTTTAATACAGTGCTTAGAGCGTGCAGTCACTCCATTTCTTTAGCATAGTAGCTCGCAGTGCTGTTTTTCCACCCCGCAGTCACACTTGTTTATTTTTATTTTAAAAAGGGCAGCGTTTTCTGCTTTGCCTACGCTTGCCTCAGTAAATTCATTGCATTTTTTTATTAAACCGTTTTGATTGTTACGTTTCACTTGCTGTCTGATTGCGAGATAAGACTATTGCAAATAAGTTAAACTAATAATTTCTTACGATGTTCTAATACTGTAGTTCTTTAGTGGTGTAGAATAAAAAGTCGCGATTGCATCTTTTGTTTGATATTGGTGCTACTTTCTCTGCATTGCATTGTAATCGTTTGACCAAAAAAAAAAAAAAGTATTATCGTTCACTCCACGTTGTTGTTATTAATGGTTACTGCAAATAGTTCCATTATTTTTTGTATATCTTTGTAGAAAAGTGCCGTAAACTGTGGACGGAACTGCAGTTAAACTCATTACACTCTGTTGTTAGCGGTTATTGGCTCTTTGTTTTCGGTTTTTATTTTTGATGACGTAATGTCCATTTAGGTTTGTTTTGAGACAACCTTTTATTAATTAAACTCTTGTAGAAGTGTTGATTGTAAAACAAGATAGCTTTTGTCCCCTTCCCCCTACCCGTCACTTGAATGATCCCGGGTTTAAGGGCATGTCGTATGCAGACAGGCTATTCAGTCTTGAACAAAGAAGACTACGTGGTGATCTCATTCAAGCATTCAAATCATAAAAAGTATCGACCCAGGGGACTTTTTCGACCTGAAAAAAAGAAACAAGGACCAGGGTCACAAATGGAGATTAGATAAAGGGGCATTCAGAACAGAAAATAAGAGGCACTTTTTTTACACAGAGAATTGTGAGGGTCTGGAACCAACTCCCCAATAATGTTGTTGAAGCTGACACCCTGGGATCCTTCAAGAAGCTGCTTGATGAGATTCTGGGATCAATAAGCTACTAACAACCAAACGAGCAAGATGGGCCGAATGGCCAACTCTCGTTTGTAAACTTTTCTTATGTTCTTATGTTCTATTCCGTTTCACTACTAACAACTCTTTTTTTTTTTTTTTTAAATCAAACTGAAACCAAAAAGCGAGAGACGTTAAATTGCTGTATCCCCATTTTTAAATCCTAGTGACTCGTTGCAAAAATGATTTCCCCTGTTACGTTTTCTCGTTTTTGTGTTTTGTTAATCTCTGGTTATCAGTGAATCAAGCATGTCACTCAAGTTACGGAAAGAAAAAAACAACGATGTCGGCTCAAATTTCAAACTTAAAGAGACATTACGTCTTCAAAAATAACGAAAACGAAGAGCCCTACTTATAGTTACAAAATACAGCACAGGACTACACAGTATAAGTTAAGTTTGCATGTGTGTTGCATAGACAACTGCACAATGTTGCACTGTTTTGTCACTCGGCATTTTTACAGTGTAAATAAGTGTAAAAAAAAACGAGTTTAAACAACTTCCGGGTTTGCCCCATCCACTTCCGGTTTGACGAATGCATACCCGAATTGCGACAGAACTGGTTTGATTCCTATCTTTCAGCAACAAATGAATATACATGAACTGTGACTAAAAGAATGCCAGGTGGTGTCTGGTTTGATAACCAGTATACAATATTTTTTTACTAGAACTAATAAATCAATTGTGACTGACTACATGAAATCCTTTCAACTTACAGCAAATTGCTGACACTATTGCTGGATTGAGCTGAGGTTTTGGATCCAGTGTTTAAAGGAGTTTGCTTGCTTTCCAGTAATGGAAGATTTAGCCATTATTTTCCTGGAAAATAGTGCAATCATCAGTTCTTGTGTCATTTTCTTTGGGTCCCTTGTAAGCCTTATTATTGCACTGGTTAGAAAGACTCCAGACCTTTCTTCTAGTTCGACCTATGTAGAAAGTAAAAATCTAAAGATTAGAAAAACAAAAAAAAAAAAAAAAACACTGTTGTTGGTAGATGGAATGCTGTAGCATCGTTAAGACTAATAGTTTATGGTGGCGTGTTTTTGTAGCCCACAATCTACATCTGCTAGAGTAGATTGTCACCCTTGAAAGCTCAAGTCAACCTTGTATGTTTAAATATTCTATAATACATGTTGTTATTGTCAAATTCATAAAAAAAGCTGGCTTTCATGGTTTAGGATTAGTTGTTTTGTCTTCATGAGTAATACACAGGCTATATATATATTTTTTTTCAGTATTTGCATACATGCTCTTAGAGATGTGTCATAAATGCCAAGCAAAGTCATTCTGAAATACCATGTAGTCGCATTTCTACCATTGCATTTGGATCACTGTGGTTTTTTACTTTGTGTACATCATGTGGGAGTTGTACATCTTTGGTTAAGGACTGCAGGGACTTGCCATCTGTTGAAAACAACATGGGCTTTCCATATTTGGACCCTAAAAAACCACAAAAAACCCCACATAAAACATTACACTTTTAAAAGTCTAGTTTCGCTGTGGAGAAATATATGGTATATGGACATACGGGGGAAATCACTTTCAAGGTAACAGACAACAGGTTTCCAGTTGTTAATTTCGAAACTTACTAATGCATCACAGGGCAAGTTTTAAGCTTTAAGTTGAAAAATTAACAAGAACTATCACAATCTAGTCAATTGTACTTTGTTTAGCAAAAAAGCATGTAAAACACAAGGATTTTATTATCTTATAGTGCTCAATCAACTGGAGTTAACAAATGAATATGTTTTAATCATACTTACTTTGCTCTGAAGCACACCTTTGGGTGGGATTTAACATTTTTATTTCTTTCACCCTTTCAAGGAGGCATGGGAGTTCTGTATAACAAGCAAAATACACATATAGTTATTAACGAATAACACCAATTATTTATTACATTTACCTTACACACAGACTTGATATAATTGATATGCTTACCATCAATAAGGGATAGAGTTGTCCTCAGTATTCGATTTTCCCTCTTAAGGTCCAGACTCAATTACACCATAACAAAAACTGATTTTTGAAATGTACAAAACACTAACATTTTTGTACATTAAATCATATAAATATATTAAGCATAGTTATAAATATATACCATATAATAGTATTCATTTATACAGTGCACTAACAAAATATTACTTTATAACAAATGATTGTATTTTAATGAAATATTTTTTTATTGCTTGCAAACAGTAGCGCTGCTCGGTAGAACAATACACTTAACGGTGTGCTCAGTTCCACTCACTGCAGAGCAGATTTCATCAGTGATCAGAGTGAGAGGAACAATTCGCTGTCCTTACGAAGGTACCACCAAATGTTCCTGTCAGGACACTGCACTCTGATTGGTTATCATATTATTGTTAATAAAACCATGAATAATCCTCTCCCAACACCGAAACCCCAAACCTAAGGTCAGTATCCAATACTGCAGCCATTACACATCTAAAGTAGTTCATGTTTGGCAATTCTCCTGACAGGAACATTTCGTGGTACCTTTGTAAGCACTACGAAAAGCTCGGCCGCTCTGAGCGTATCAAGGAGTGACGTCACTACGCAGTTTGACGCAGCACCTTTCCCCCATTCAATCCCACAATGCACACTGTTTACATTTGTGATGTAATAGTACAACAACCCCCCTATAACAAAATAAATAAACCGCCTGCTTTTAAAGTGTAAAACATTATTGTCTGGGTTGTTAATACAATATTTATTTTCATAACTCACCATTCGTATTTTTTTGTATGATTGTGTCAAGTGGAGGAGGCAATTTACTGTAGCCTAATTGTAATTTACTGTAATTGTATTAAACTAAATATCTTGACTAACAATATTATTGTTGTTTTTATTATTATTATAGAAATTAATACATCCCTTTTTTGGAAAGTTTGAGTTTTATTAGTTTAAACAAACTTACCATCTATTGCACGAATCTGAGCCGGACAGCGGACATTTTTTTCCCCCCTCTTCCAGTTAACTAAGACTTCTGTATCAAGATCAAATTGATCAATGTCCAGATCTTCCACCCATTCAACTGGACAAATTTCGATGGTGTTTTCGTCAAAAAAATCACACAGAGCAAACATGATTTATTTGTATGGCAACTGAAAAAGTCTAACAATGGTCAGAGAAGAGAACGCGAAAGACCACCATGGCAGTATCTAGGTAACTGTTGCTTTGAGAAATATTTTATACATTATCATAAAAGTCTGACCTACGTGTATTTTGATAAAATAGTTGTTGTTTTTTCCCCTCCCTTGGATAATAATTTGATGACATTTTCTAAATTATGCAACCTGTTTGACCGCTATGTGGACCTTATAAAAAACGGCTTCATGAAGGTCACACAGTGCCAAGGCAAACACTGTCAAACAGAAGGCAGGACAGCTGACAACAACGATGTTGTACAATTGGAGATGGAAGGAAATGATAACTATGATATGGTATGTATCATTTTAATGTTTTCATGCTCTTTTTATTTCTGATTACTGTACTTGCAATATGTGATTTGTACTTATTTACTCAGTTGTAACTATATTCTATATATACTATATAATATTAGATGGTAAAATGTATCAAAAATTAGTGAAAGAACACAATTTGGGTAAGGACGATTTAACCTTAATGTGGAGCTGTGATGGTGTGCCTATTTCTAAGTCCTCTAATTACTCCATATGGCCTCTTCAGTTCACAGTGAACGAATTGCTACCAAAGCAAAGAAAAGAAAATGTAATGATTGCAGCTTTGTGGTTTGGTTTGCAAAAGCCAGGTATGGACACGTTTTTGAAGCCGTTTGTTGAGGAGTGCTGTGATCTTGCTAGCACTCCCATGCAATGGCAAGATAATTTTGGTAACTCTCATCAGTCCAAGGTTTTTTATGTTTTCCTCTGTTGCTGTTGCCTGGCCACTACTGCATAACACAAAACAATTGAATAGAGATTATGGATGTGATTGGTGCTTGCATCCAGGTGAAGTAATAGAAAAGGGAAGGGGTTATGTACCTACATGCCCTTACAAAGAGGAATTACAAGTTCCAAGAACAGCGGAACAGTTCAAGAACAAGGTCGTTGAGGCTCTCCAACTCGTTCGTTATACTATTGACAGTGTTTTGAATACAGCTGTCAGAAAGACTATTGCGGGGCTTCTAGGTATGAGGATAGTTCCGGTCCTTCTAGTCTTAAAGTGTTTCTGCACAAAATGTATATTGCAGTATTTTTTATTTATTTTGCAAATATAATTTTATGATATTATAATATAGCATCATGGTTTATAATAAATCATGTGTTTTTTTTAAAGAAATGGTTTAACATAAGTGTTGTCGAACATTACAATTACAGATATACAAGTATCTGTAGAGTAATAATATTAGGCCTACTATAAAACTAGAACAGTTACCAATAGTACTATGTAATATTACTAGTAGTACTATAGGTTACTCCCAAAGTACTATAGGATTCTACAGTGGTATTATAAACTACTATAGAATTCTATAGTAAATATTATACAATACTACAGAACAATGTAGTACACATGACAATACTATAGATAATACAGGATATTATAGAAATCCTATAGGGTCTTATAGGAATACTATACATTTTTTTCGTAAGGGCTACACATTTGAGACCAATGCAACAAATGAAAGTGCAGGACAGGTAAGGTTTTTTTTAGCTATGTGGAAGGGTGTGGGTATTCACTGACACGGGAGACAGAAATTATATTTGAAACACCCCACAGGTGCTCTGTTTTATTTGTTTTTACTCTAGTGAGTTGTACTGATTTATTTCAGCCCGCAGAGGGCGCTGCGGTCCGTGGTCTGGCTACCAACTATGGTATCCAGAACCTACGGGAATACCACGGCAGGGTACTCGGTACAGTTAGGTGCACTCGCAGGTGCTCAAAATAATGAAAACAAAAGGCAAAAGAAAAAGGAAAATAAAACACAGTAATCAAAACTACAAAATAAAGGTGCTGCACTTTGCAGCGTGAATGTCCCCAGTCGCCGCTACCCGTATGACTCGGGTCTCCGTCCTACTCTCCGCTGTTCCTCAGCTAGGTTTTAAAACATTATCGGGGTCTGCCCAAGGATTCCCCACTTTCTCTCTATCTCTTTCAGTGCTTTCCTTCACGATTCTTTGTGGAGGTTTTTCTCCCGTCCGTCTTCTGGTCTTGCCGAGCAGCGAGACCGCTGGCTCGTAGTTCAGGTCTAAAAGGGCAGATCTGAGGAAACAGCAGAGTATTACTTTATAGGGTAAACAATCCCATTAGAGCCCGCCTCCCAGCCACTCAGAGAGGGGGAAAGCGCACACACCCTCTTCCCCACCTCTCCGTGTCATCGCCATGACTGGCAGGCAGACCCCACGGGACTGCCGCCCCCTTCCTGCAGCATCGTGCATGCGTCAGACGGCCAGTCCAGATCTCTCCCTGTTACAAGCTAAAAACACTTTAATACGGTTCTTTGAATTGTAAGGACACCAGCCAACTCTCAAAATACAGCCTAGATCTCACACAAAAAAACAGTATCAGAAACATTGATAGTTTTAAGTGGGGAGTAAAAATTGTGCAATAATATGGTGGGAACAGGTTCATAATCAGTAGTCCCCACAACTAAACTATTTAAATTGTATGCTTCTTGAGAGGACCATCAAAGCAACCTCTTTGGTCATCTCATTTGTTATGATTATATTTCTCCAGTTGCTGCCAATTTTTCTTCCACTATTGTCCAACCCATTTTCTTTTAAACATTGGACACTCCTAACACTAATTATTATCATTATTCAGGTTTAAAAGATGTGTTGAATAAATTGTGTGTTTCAAGACCTCAGATGTACTGTTCACAGAAGCATGGACTATGTGTTCTTAATATCCAGACATGTCCAGATGTTATGCCCGATTAGTTTTTAATTAGGGATTTACAAAGTCCATTAGGGCAAGGTTAATGAACTCAAAGCATGTCAAATAAACATAAAGTTTGATGTAGGAATTATAAATGAATGAATGAATGAATAGTGCATGGAGCAGTTGGATGAATACAGTATTACATCATGAACTGGTACAAAAGTCAATTTGCTTTCTTGATTCAGCTCAATGCCTTGTATATGTGCATTTTCAAAGAGGCACGGAAACGAGAAATGGGTTCAGAATGTGTATTTATAAACCAGTTGAATGAACATACTTGTATAAACAGAAAGTTGAACAAAATCCTCTTCATTGCTGAGATGTTGGCTGAGGTATTGCTTGACTGACAAGGGACGGGATGGTGGAAAGGATTCAGGCCAGCACCCCTCCAGGGGAAGAGAACATGAAATGAAAAGACAGTACATGTGAGCACAGTGCTGTATTTATAGTACATGTAGGGGCAGAGACAAGCAATTGTGGTTTAATTGAAGGTGGGGCTTGTCTCCAAGCCTCTTAGGGAGGCTGGGTGGTCCAGTGGTTAAAGAAAAGGGCTTGTAACCAGGAGGTCCCCGGTTCAAATCCCACCTCAGCCACTGACTCATTGTGTGACCTTGAGCAAGTCACTTAACCTCCTTGTGCTCCGTCTTTCGGGTGAGACGTAATTGTTAAGTGACTCTGCAGCTGATGCATAGTTCACACACCCTAGTCTCTGTAAGTCGCCTTGGATAAAGGCGTCTGCTAAATAAACTAGTAGTAATAAGATTTGATTTCAATTTTCCATTTTACTGTGACCATTTTTGGCTCTGCCTCAAGTCTCAAACAAACAAAACAGATAATTATTGCATTTTTACCATACATTCATCTGTCGTTTAATTTCCCATATGATTAATTAGAAGTTGACTATTGTGACAGATAAAATATTCAAGTACTTTAAATTCAATTTTTGGGAAGGTCCTCTCACAAGTCACATTTGGAATGTGACAACCCATACTTTCCTGCATTCACTTTCTCGTTCAATACATACCATTGCATTATCTGGTATCTCAATCAGCAGAGTGCAAAAAATAATTATAACTGAGATTTGAAAACTTCTGACTGGGAAACTAGGAGATGTATCCATCAGCTTATCCACTTTAACAAAGAGCAAATGTGGCCCCTTTACAGGAACCTGCAAATAGCTTTTGGTCTGAGGTTGCTTTTTGTTGGATCACCAAATCCTTGAGCTGAGCCCTTTTTTGTTTTTTCTTTTAGCTGTGAAATTGCTTTTGGCCGCCCTGACTGCTGCAAAAACAGTCTGCCCTGTCCTAAAATTTATCACTGGGAGAAGACATTGTCAGCTAAGAGACCTTGTTGGCAAGGGTCAATGAGGCTTGTATGGCTGGCAGCGCTGGTGTCTCCGTTTGATTTTTATGTGTTATTTATTTGTATTAAAATGCAACCAATAAAAAAGAATACCACTATTAATACATATAACTAAGGTTTGTACTTAAATGTTAATAATGTTTTTAAGAAGTTTGTTAGGTTAAAAACCATTTATTGTAACTGGGACATAGGCATTGTCCTCTGAGAACAGGGGATTGTATTGGTTACACATTAGATTGGTGAAGCCAGTATTGGCTGCGGGCAGCTGCAGGGCACACTATTCAAAGTAAATGAATCCCCAGTTTGTTTAAGCTTACCTGACTATGTTTTCCCAAGTCTCCTTGCCTCAAGGCACTACACTATCATTGTGTCAGAATCAAACGTTACTAGTAAATAATATTTGATTACAAAAAAAAAAAATGTTTTCCTCCCTGAGCACTCTAAAACACAAAGCCATTTAGGCCGCCTGACCTAGATGGAAAACACATACTGCAGACATGCCATGAAGTGTTAAAATTAGAGATTAGGCCAGTGTGTTGCTGGAATATTCCCTTATGGGAACAGTGCACAAAGCCTCTGAAAATTACAAAAATATATATTTTTCACCTCTAGAGCATTAAATCTGCCATACTCTGTTGTAGGAATCATTCGCAACTGAGACAGTAAATTAGACCTACTGTATGTGCATGTAATCCATGTGCTAATGTCCTGGATAGTGAATACAAGCCACTAGCTTTCTTGACACAGGAGAATATTAGATTAACAGAGACAGGGAAGGCAAGCCCAAAAAGCTGTACAGAGAGATACAGGGAGGAAAAACAAAAAAAGATGAATGTAGGAAAGAAGAACAAAAAGCAAGTGCCAGAAGTGACATGAAACATAATGCTAATGAATGGGTACGGAGAAGAAGGAAGCGCCATGCCCTGTGTTCAGAAGGAATTGCTGGGCACAATGCAACAAAAGACAGGAAGTGAGAATCCACGTTTAGATAATAATAATAATAATAATAGGGGAGCTGGGAATCTGGCACAAATTGAAAGCATGCTTTTTGTTTAACATGTGATTACTTGACTCTATAATTTACTGCAAATAGTTTTAATTATTAAGAAGTTTACTTTGGTGGTAAGTAAAAGTTGCATGTTGTACTTTTTTTTGCAAGAACCACATTAAATCTATAATAATATTTTCTGACTATGCCACCCTGCGGTTTAATGAAACAATGGACACTCTATTTAAATATTTCAATCCATGGGGGTCCTACACCAGCTAAGGTTCTTTACATCCAGTGTTAAGCCCAGGGGAACACCCAGACATGCAAACACAATACATGTATTATATGAATTAAAACTCTTTATTAAAAAAAGAATTGCAGGGATGTCAAATGAATGATGTTGTTGAACAACAACACACTATCCACAATGATATTCTTTAATATTACCGTGGAGCAGCTGCTTTACTGTCTGAGAAAAATATAGATTTTAGATAATTATTCAACTAGGTTACAGGCTGCCCTGTTTTGAACTCCCATATGCTTACAACAGTAACCTCACTCCCACGGAACTGCTGATGTACGTGTTTAAAACACACACACACACACACACACACACACACACACACACACACACACACACAAAAACATCCTGCTGTACATAGAATTAAGATATACATTTGTCTTTCCATGTACCACATACATACTAGTTATAAGTGCTAGTGGATAACTGCCTGTTTTGAGCTTTTATTTTTTCACAAAAAGAGGTCAGACAGTTAGTAGAATCTGTTGGGATAAAAATTACGATAGATTAAACATGCACTCTTGCTACCCCGGTAGGTAGGTTACAAGCTTTGTAGAATGGCTCTTTGATAAAGTGGTTAGAATGCTTGCTTGGGGAGACCCATTTTTCCAAGTCTCTGCCTGTTACTTAAACAGAAGAACATAAGTAGAAATCTGTTGTAGCGTGGACAAATAAAACACTTCATAGCAACACATAATGATAACGAATTATGCCTCTATTTAATAAGCATAATAATTCTTTCTATGAAAACAAGGAGCTTTCAAAAGAAATATCATACGAACAATTGATATTCCTAGTGATTTTCATGAAAGCCATGACTAGCTTTCAGAAATGTAATTTAAGAAGAGTCACTAAACATTAACATCGTTTTTTTAAAAATACTTCCTGAAGCTCTTGACAAGAAATGATATTATAAACGGTATGATTTAGGACAATTGTGTTTCATTTTGATTGGTTTGCCTGGCTGAAATCTTTATCAGTGTCAGGAATCTTACAATATTTGCTTGGTGTGTGTTGTTTTATTCACTGGTTGTATTCCCCAATGATATTAATTGCCAATAGAACCCACATCAATAGCAAAACATGTGTATTTATATATTTCCCTTTTTGTGTTGCATGTTCCTTGAACTACCCTGCAATTAAAAAAAAAGCCCTATATGTTATTGAGAAGCCTGCTGCTGGTTGTAGCGCTAATGTGTGATCCCAAACAAGTGTAGAGAGGTTTCGTGTAGCAGGTTCCTGGAGCAGGGCGTCTCTTTTAGTGAGCCTAGCGCTCACCTTGTGTGGCAAACTTTTATTTTTAGCTCTGTTTTCTTTATTAAACTCTGCGCTAGGATTACCACTGTTGGTACCCTAGCATCAAAGCCTGTGTTGTTATTAAATCTGCACGCCTGTGCGGCGTGTCAACACCTACTGCTCTGTGTCTGATTCAGTATAATTCAGTGATGACCTACATATGTAACATCACCTTGTTACAGTTATACACATTATTCCACCCTTTAATAAAGCCCAAGACAAATCCTCTGGCTAGTGGTATGCACATACGCTCAAGTTGACCCCAATTGTCTTCTACAGAATTTGTAGAAGACATTTGGTTTGGAATGCACATGCACTAATTAAGACATTTGTCCAAACCACTAATAATTAATCAATAATTAATACTGTGATTACATGTGAGGGCTGAATGTGGTCTTGAAAGAATACTGTTAGAAGTCTTTGTGTAATGCTGTGAAATAAAGGTGTTTTGCACCTTGGAAAAATCTGAAAAAGATGGCCATTTACTTAAAGGTTATTCCAAGGACTTCTTTAATGTATTACTTTGATCATAGTGATGTATGTTGTTCAGTTTATACTTGGTCAATACATCTAACATGAAAGGGTCTTGTTTCTTTGTAGTTTACATTTAGCTTACAAACCTCTAGGTGTCGATCAAATTGTGTCAACTTTCACTCTCATCCATTAATTATGCATAATACATATGCAGCAATTAAAGCAACAAGAATCAAAAACCAGTGCATGTACTAAACATTTGTAACCAACTCCCCAGTAATGTTGCTGAAGCTGACACCCTGGGATCCTTCAAGAAGCTGCTTGATGAGATTCTGGGATCAATATTCTACTAACAACCAAACAAGCAAGATGGGCCAAATGGCATCCTCTCGTTTGTAAACTTTCTTATGTTCTCATGTTCATAACCTCTGTTTTTCTAGGCTAGTCACACCTACAGTATAATATTTTGACATTGTTGGAGTGGTGTTAAATAGTGGCAAGAGTGGAGATTTGAACTTTTTCTCTACATACAGAAGATATACTGTATTTTTATTGGTTCTGTTTTTTTCCAATGGTCATAAACAAATATGTAACAACTCAAAACAACACGTACACAGGTCTGTTTGATTTCCAGCAATCTTTACCTTTTGCAGTGGGTGTGCTTGGTGTGCTTTTTTTTTTTTTTTAAATATTCCTAACAGTGAAATGCAGACTATTTATTTTCATTTAAGTATTCCTGGATTGAGACATTAAAATGGCAGTCATGACAAATTATCAAATGCTACAGCATATATTCTTTACAAAATAAATATATAAATACCTGGATATGCATTAATAAAAAGCATTGTTCCCCAAATCCTTATATTTTCTCAAATATTCTGTTTTTGAATTCCATATTAAATTTGTCTTGGCTGTGGCAAACACTGAGCCCCCCTTCTTTGGGTAGCAATGGATACACAACGGAAAATCACCCCCAACATTCTCCTCGAATAGCCATGCTTTTTTTGTAAAACAATAATTGCTTAACCCTATATTAAACACAGTGTACTGTAGGAATTGAACCATCTCTCAAAAATGTCTATTGTAATGATCGGAAAATGACCTGAGAAATCACTACTGTTGTTTTTCTTTCTTTCTTTTCACTCCATAAAGCTTTATTGCAAGTTTTTTAAAGAATGAGCCTGTAATCCAAAATGTTAATAAAACAATTTCTATTATGTTTAGTTTTTTAATGACTTGGTAACAAGGGTTGAGAAAGTGCTTTGTACAATGTTGCGGTCAAATTTATGAACCTTACAACCGATGTAAATAAAATGATTTCATAGAGGCTAGACTAGAATTTAATGGCAGAATGTGTTTTTATTGTAAGTCTAATGAAATGAAATGGACTGGTATTGTGCCCATGCAGCTCACGGTTTTGATGATTGTTTTTTGTTCCATGATTCTGTGAAAGTCTCAGTACATCCCACGCTGTTATCAACTTCTATAAAAGATGTACACCCAAGGATGTTTACAAAACAGCATCTCTCTAATGGTACAGTATAACAACATTCTTAAATATCCATTATATTGGTTCAGTCTTCATCGTTTGGTTTCCCAAACTTTACTTTCTCTTTGACTTCAGTTTCAGGCTCTCAACACATAATTATGAGGACTAAAATTTAAAAATATTTTCACATCTGTTGCAGTCCTGCGTGAAACATCATGCTAATGTTGTGAATAGCATCTGTTATATTTGTATTATTTAGCACACTATTTCCAAAAAGAAAGAAATGCAAATGGGTCAAATCTATAATTATTTATATAATAGTTTTTTTGCATTGGTGGAAAATTTGAGCAAACTGGCTCTTATGTGTACACATTACATAACCATGGTCATTATTCCATGTTTGTGATGCTTTTTTTCCCCTCACAAATTTTTATTATTTAATAACACGTTGCCACTTTCCATGGCTTCTTTTTCAAAAAAATAACTGTGCACACATCTTTAGTTTTTGGTATTTAGTTAAATTCACAGTACAGCTGATGTGTAAAAAATAAATAAATACAAAGTATCTTTCAATTTAAACCATCTAGACATTCTCTTCAATTACCGTATTCCTTCGAATTTAAGACACCTTCAAATTTAAGACACAAACCAAATTTACCACCCTCAATTTGAGGAAAAAATTAAACATCAAATAAATATGCATTTACAAAGATACAACCTCAATTACGCTGTTGTATCGTACAAAACTGACAGGAAACAGTGTTGTTGTAGATTAACCAAGGAGCTAGTTTATTGTGCTGCACACTGTATAATACTTAAGATGGCGTCTCTGTTGTACACATACCACCACTCACTTATGGCATCACACATTCTGGCAACAGCAAGCATGACACAACACTCCATGGCATCAGGAAACATGTAACCCAGCAACCACATCAGCATTGAACATTGCTTGGCATGCTGAAAAATACAGGGTCTGATCAGCATTTCCGATCTGTCCAAGCTGGTACTGTTTATTAGAAATGCTGAAATTGTAAAAGTTTCTCTTGCAATTCCTCTGGAAGCTTGGTTTGTTTTTTTCTCAGCAGTGTCACGTTGCTGCTGGTGTATTCAGGCAGACGTCTTTGTTATCTTTTCTTGGCAGTCAGTCACGTTGCTGTTTGTGTACTCGGGTAGTCATGTCTTTTGTTGGCGATTTTAATAAAGGCATCACTATACTGTACTCGAATTTAAGATGCAGGCTATTTTTGAGAAGCAAAAAAAGCTTGTCTTAAATTCGAAGGAATACGGTAAGTATAATACAAAAATATTGTAGAACAAACATATAAGCCCTTAAGATATCCGCTTTCTAAAACAGATCTAAATATTGCCATTGTTTAAATCGACCCTCCCTAGTGTTTTAAATATTTTTACAGGCAGAAAAACACTTAAAGAGACTTGCATGCATGGTTAGATGTTTGGTCGTTGGTTTTATAGGAATGATCTAAACAGTTCTGGTATTTATATCTGTCTGTGCCAGGAAAACTACAAAAAAAAAACCTCAGCACAGTAGGTTTGTCAAATTATGACACAACAAAGTATGAATTAGAAGTACTTTGTCTGTACATCGTGCTCTGAGAACATTGGGCTGTCACAGACACAGAACGTGACACCACCTTTTCATACAGAACACTGAAAGTGTTCTTATTTTGTCTAGTCTGTAATATACGTGTTCGCCTGTTACTTTTTCTTCTAATCGGGAGTATGGAACTTGACAATGAATGATCAGCACATATCATGTTTTTAAATAAGTTTTGTCCCTGAGGCAGTTCTACCTCTGAGGCAGACTTGATACAATCGCACAGTCAATGACATCAAACAGGGACATTCTTCCTCCAAGGCAGACTCTTGGGTGATCTTTGAAATCCAGTGCTTCTGTAATAGATATTCAGTCACGAAACTCATGCAATCGATTATTTATTAAAACACAGACTAGACAACACTACTACAACATACATATTTTACACTACATTCTTTGACCTTTGGCCTCGCCTTTCGAGGTACCACTGCCCATAAATTAGCTTGCAGATAAGTGGAGAGGCTGACCATATGACAGCCATGGGTAGGGGGGCAGGATAGCTGCCCTCCCCCGTGAGACAAATCCAAAAAGCAGATGGAGGCTGGGGAGGAGGAGGTGAACTATGGCGTACAGCGGGGACGTAACGGATTGAGGTCAAATATAAATCCTTTCTTTGTCGATCATTGGACACATTGTTTAACAAAGGACACATAAGATACCAGCTATTCCACTGACGATTTGATCTGGTATTGGAAGCACCTAAAATATGCTTGATGTTTTCGTGATTTGATCCAAGGTTAGAGTGAGTTCCCTGCCACAACCATAAATTTAACACATGCAATGTATTTTGAGTTACATATTTGATCATTTGTTCTCAGTTGACCTGTTTAAATAAAGGATTGATTAATTGGATGGTTGACTAATTGAAATCACAGATTTTGTGTTTCATCAGTTCTTTTTAATTACTATGATATATGTAACTGTGAATGGTTCTTTGTGCCCCGTCCTCAAACTAAAATGTTCTTGGATTTTCCACAAATAGCACAGACATTTTACAGTACCGTTAAAAGCTACTTGTGCAATTTATTAACAATACGCCACATGGCATTTCCTTGGCAAGACGCCGTGAGCATCTTTAACACCAGAGCTCTGTAACCTTTTATAAATATTTAAAAGATACCAAACAAACAAATCATGGCTAACTGCTACACAATCACAATCATCCCCCTCTCTCCTGTGCTGCAAAATACCTGTTAAATATGTATAGCTCCGCCCTTACTAACAGGTGCCCCAATTAATCTAGGTCATTTAATTTGGTCCTCCTAGCACTCTCTAACATTTCTCTTTTGTAACATGCCATCATTACACACACACCTGCTAACAGGTAAGTATTCATAATAATTATCTTCTTTCCACCAATAAACAATACACATGTTTGAATAACAGTGTTTAACAAACAATTAACAATACAATTCAGCATCCTTTTGTTTTAGTACAAATGTTATTACCCAGTTCATTGTCTTTTTGGTTTCCATGGCTGTTGGTACACCTTGATGTTCCGGTCCTGCTGTTGATCTTCAACCAGGCCAGGTAAGTTTATCTTTGAATCAACAACAGTCATTAAAAGTAACAATCCAATGAGTCACCAAAAGTTCAATGATCAGGCCCAAGGAAAGGCCTTGTGACATTCTCGGTCACACTTCCCCACCCTTCTAGAGAGCAGAAGCCGTGACCTTATTCCAGGACCTCTGCCCACTGTCCATCCGAATCACGCGGATTCCGCGACAAGAAGTCTGCAATAACATTTTTTGTCCCTGGTGTATGAGAAATGGTGAATGAAAATGGCTGCAGTACGATATACCAACGCGTCAGTCGATGGTTGGAGTGCTGCATGCTGTTCAGCCACTGTAGCGCCTTGTGGTCAGTCTCCAGATGGAATTGCAGACCCAGCAGATAGTATCTCAAGTTATACAACGCCCACTTTATCGCCAAGCACTCCTTCTACACAGCTGAATACCTTGTCTCCCTTGGCAGAAGCTTGGCTTGGCTCAGGAACACGACAGGGTGCATCCTTCCTGGGTCTCCCTTCAACAAAACAACCCCTAGACCAATCCCAGAGGCACCTGTCTGGACGATAAAAGGCAAGTTAAAATCAACTTGAAAAGCAACTGCACATTTGAACCTTGCTGCCTTTTTGGTTTTAGTCAGTTCGGTTAAAGGGTGCACAATATCTGAGAAGTGTGGAATAAAGCGCCGATACCAACCGACAAGACCGAGGAATTATCTCACCACCTTTCTAGTGGCAGGCTCTTGGCAGTCTTGTATTGCTTTTACTTTATCCACTTGTGGCTTCAGCACACCCCTCCCCAGAGTGTACCCCAAGTAACGCACTTCAGGACTTGCCAAGGTGCACTTCCTGCCATTGATGGTCTCGCCTCTCTTATTTTCCCCAGCACTACCTCCAGATGTTACAGATGGTCCTCCCAGCCTTTGCTGTAGATAACAACATCATCGAGATAGGCCGCAGCTAAGTCTTGACACTCCGCCAGGATCCCATCCATCATCCGCTGGAACGTTGCAGGTGCACCATGTAATCCAAATGGCATTACTTTAAATTGGAACAAGCCAAACAGTGTTCTAAAAGCAGAGAACTCTTTTGCAGTATTAGTCAAACCCCTTAATAAGATCTATTGTCGTCAAATACTGAGCCCGACCAAGTCGATCCAACAACTCATCAATACGTGGCATCGGATATGAATCAAAAGCAGATACCTTATTTAGTTTGCAAAAATCCACACAAAAGCGGATTGTTCCATTCTTTTTAGGAACGAGCACCACTGGGCTGCTCCAGGCACTCATTGAAGGCTTGATAATATCCCACTGCAACATGGTGTTCACCTCCTCCTTCAGAGCGGCAAGCAGGTGCTGAGGTATCCTATACATCAGCTGACGAATCGTGTTATTCTCAGTCAGCCGTATGTCATGCTCCACCATATGTGTCAATCCCGGCTGCTCTGTAAAGGTATCCTTAAAAGCAAACAATAATTTAGTCATATCTCTTTGCTCCTGTTTTGAGAAATGCGAAATACTGGGCACGCTCTCTGCATTGCTGCAGGGGAATAACTCCTCCGGGTTGTTCTGCTCTCTAACACAAGTCACTCATACGGACCCTGCCATTTTGCTAAAAGTTTATGTTCTGAGGTCGGCAGTAACAATAAAACTTTCTATCCAGGCCGGTACTGTCTATTCTGTGGCTCCACCCAGGACTTCTTCAAGACATCCAATGGGCCCCGCGGTGACCTGCCATAAAGAAGCTCAAAAGGAGAAAAGCCAGTAGATGATTGAGGCACTTCCCTATAAGCAAAAAGCAGGTATGGCAACCTCTCGACCAACCCATCTGTCTGAGGGTGGTAAGGGGTCGTAACCATGCCCCATATAACTAAAGCTCTATATAGATTCCTAAGCAATGAAGACATAAAATTACTACCTTGATCGGTAAGCATCTCTGTGGATATACCAACACACGATAGTAAATGCTCCAGTAACTCCCTATCTCCAGACAGCACATGGACACGGTGATCCAGTAACTCCCTATCTCCAGACAGCACATGGACACGGTGCTCCAGTAACTCCCTATCTCCAAACAGCACATGGACACGGTGCTCCAGGGCTGTCCAACACTGAGACTGCTCTGCCATCAGTTTATCCAGCTCCCGCTCCCGTCTTTGCTGCTGTTTACCTTGTTTCTGTTGTTCCCTAATAGACTGTTTCTGAAACTCCATCAAGGAATTTACCAGCATCTCAATGTTATCTATTGAATATTTTTTACCTGTTCCTGGTGTCGCTGTTTGCCATTGACTCACTTTTGCTCCCTGCAGCCATTCTTCCTCGGACAACGCATTACTATGCTGCTGCTCCTGGGCTGTACTCCATGTGTCCATTACAGTCTCCCGAAGGTATTCTCCATAAGTAAAAATAAAATCCCACCATTGACACCAACTGTGACCAGAGCTCTCTCTCTCGGTCTGCAAAACCAAAGGTATTTTAGTCAAGGATGGCACAGACACTTCGGCGTACGGTGAAAGGTTCCTACCTCTTAAATAGGAAGAAATCCCAAACAGTACCAGGTCTAAAGCTGCAGCACACAAAAGAACAAAACGTGCATGAAAACATAAAAAAGAAATACAATACATATTTAAGTGCACATGTGAATTCATAAAATGAGACCACTAAATAATAATTGTTGCAGCCCCATTTGTCAACCGTTAAAAAATATTGCAACCGTTAAAAAATATTTTAAACATTGCCCAAGCAGAAAACTACATTTTAAAGACCACCAACAAGAAGGCTGTACTTTACCCATAAAGTTGCCACTTGAGCCATGTATAACACAATGGGGCACTTGGTATTCTGCTGCTGAATATCATTCCAAATACATCCCTTTTTACGCAGGCTTCGTGGAAAAGGAAATGCACATTTCAACAAACACTGTAGTGTTAAAGGACCTCCAGAAAATGCTTAAAGATGTACGAAGTTTAAAATCTCAACTCTCTCTAATTGTGACGCATGCCAAGGGACTGGTGGATCTGATTCAGTGGTTTGAAAGCCGTGAAGTGTGAGTCCATCAAACATATAATAAAGTTGCAGAATGAATAAATACATACCAAGCAATGGCACAAGAGGTACACAGCACAGACACCACAATAAACAAACTAAAAACCTTCCATGACGTTTCTGAAAAACTGACTAATTACTTCAACCCGGATCAATGCAAAAAGAAACCACGTTTTTTTCAACTAGCTCATAACTTTCTGATGGCAGTAAGGATATTCAACTCACAACAAGTGTGTAGTTTGGATCTGGAAGCCCTCTCATTATATTGTATTCCAGGATTTGATGCTGACTGTAAATCAGAAATGGACAAATACCTGCCATATGCAAAAGAAAACAGCAGTGGGATGACCTGGATTATTAATTTTGGATTAAAGCTGAATGATTATTTCCCAATTTAACATGAAAGGCTGAAATATATTTGTCAGTTGTTACCAATTCTGTAGATGCTGAAAGAAGTGTTTCTTATGGCCAAGTTTTTACAGAACAACATCAATCTATGAAAGAAGGCAGGGTTAACCAACTGATGATGCTTAAGTTTAATAGCAACATTTAATGCATGGGACATTTTCTTTCATGAAACTGTAAGTGACACTTAATATGCTGCTTGCGAACAACCTTGCATTATTCTTATTATTATGTTATATTTGTAATATACAGTATATGTTACAGCATTGATGTTATGATTTCAGTATTTTATATAAATTGTTCTGAGAATCAGTGCAGTTTTTTAAAAAAATGTGTTGACAAATTATGTGTTCCTACTACTAAACTGAAACATTTAAATTATTTATTTACACATTCTAAGAAATAATATTGAATAAGACGTGTTAGTAATAAAGGGATGCATGACTAAATAAATGTCCGTAGCTGCTGCTGCTGCCTAACCGTCGATAGTGGAATCCCCAGCAAAGATCAACTTGGGTGCAGCCAGGACACACTCAAGAACCAACAATTGCTATTGATATCTATGATCAACATTTCTATAGAATTCCATGGTGGACAGATTTCTGTGTATTCCTTTAGAGTTCTATGGTTGGAATTTCTATGGAGTTCTAAAGTGGCCATATTTCTATAGATGATAAGTTTAACTAGGTGATATTTTTTGATTTCTGCAAAGTACAAGAGATGTCTTCAGTTGTCTATACATTTCTAAAAAAGATCTATACATTTCTATATGATTTTTAGGGTATAGTTGTTTATGGTATAAGCTTTGGTCACTTGGAACCACAATATATTGGAGGATATTATACTTTTTTTCATTATTTTTCAGAATGTCATCTCATTTGGAAATCGGATTAGTAAATGTTTTATTCATTGAATTTTCATTGTGCTAACTCAATCGCAAAAATCAGTGTGCATGTACAGTAATATATCCAGTATATCACATCAGAGAAAAATAAAAAAGGGAAATAACATTTTTAAATTCACACAAACAAAAACCTCAACAGAACATAAATGAGACACTGTTACATAATATCAGTTTGCCCAATTGCAGTCGCTGGATATCTGGAGCAGCATATGGTGGGTGCACAATGGTATTCTCCAAGTGCAAATATATATATGTAAGCCTGTATCATGACAAAACACTCATAGAAAATGGGAAAGGGATGCTGGTACTACCACTCTAAGCAGACCAGAGAATAAGAACATAAGAAGAACATAAGAAAGGTTATAAATGAGAGGAGGCCATTCAGCCCATCTTGCTCGTTTGGTTGTTAGTAGCTTATTGATCCCAGAATCTCATCAAACAGCTTCTTGAAGGATCCCAGGGTGTCAGCTTCAACAACATTACTGGGGAGTTGGTTTCAGACTCCCACAATTCCCTGTGTAAAAAAGTGCCCCCTATTTTCTGTTCTGAATGCCCCTTTGCCTAATCTCCATTTTTGACCCCTGGTCCTTGTTTCTTTTTTCAGGTCGAAAAAGTCCCCTGGGGCGACATTGTCAATACCTTTTAGAATTTTGAATGTTTGAATCAGATCGCTGTGTAATATTCTTTGTTCAAGACTGAATAGATTCAATCCTTTTAGCCTGTCTGCATATGACATGCCTTTTAAACCAGGAATAATTCTGGTCGCTCTTCTTTGCACTCTTTCTAGAGCAACAATATCCTTTTTGTAGCAATGTGACCAGAACTGAACACCTACAATTTCAGTATCTCCCATATGGTATTTATAATGGACATTTTTATTACCTGCAGGACTACCTTACACTTTTCTATATTAAATGTCATTTGCCATGTGTCTGCCCAGTTCTGAATACTGTCTAGATCATTTTGAATGACCTTTGCGGCTGCAAGAGTGTTTTCCACTCCTCCTACTTTTGTGTCGTCAGCAAATTTAACAAGTATGATTACTATACCAGAATCTAAGTCATTAATATAGATTAGGAAGAGCAGAGAACCTACTACTGATCCCTGTGGTACTCCACTGGTTACCTCGCTCTATTTTGACTTTTCTCCTGTAATCAGTACTTTCTACGTTCCACATGTTAACCACTCCCTAATCCATGTGCATGCATTTCCTTGAATCCCTACTACGCTCAGTTTGAGAATTAATCTTTTATGAGGGACTTTGTCGAAAGCTTTCTGGAAATCTAAATAAACCATGTCATATGCTTTGCAACTATCCATTGTCGATGTTGCATCCTCAAAAGAATCAAGCAGGTTAGTTAGACACAATCTCCCTTTTCTAAAACCATGCTGACTGTCTCCCAGGATACTGTTACCATATAGATAATTTTTCATTTTGGATCTTAGTATAGTTTCCATAAGTTTACATATAATAGAAGTCAGGCTTATTGGTCTGTAGTTACCTGGTTCGGTTTTGTCCCCCTTTTTGTGGATCGGTATTCTGTTTGCAATTCTCCAGTCTGTTGGTACAACCCCTGTGTCAAGAGACTGTTGCATGATCTTAGTTAGTGGTTTGTAAATAACTTCTTTCATTTCTTTGAGTACTATTGGGAGGATTTGTTTATTTTAAGAGCTCCTAGTCCCTTTAACATTTCTACCTCTGTTATGGTAAAGCTACTTAAAATTGGATAGGAAAAAGTCGACATGTGGGGCATGTTGTCCATATCCTCCTTTGTAAAAACTTGTCAAAAGTAATCATTTAATATCTATGATGTTGTCTAAGGCTATGTATATACACACTGCAGTTGGCTTGACAACCGTATTTACAAATGGCACTCGCTGTGGTTGTTTGTTGTACACACACACCTTTCATTACTGAAGTGAGTGACTCCCTGTTTAAACAAACCACTGAACACGGACCATCATTACATGCCGATCGTGAGGTTCTGTGTGACAACATGGAGACTGTGTTTTTGTTTATGCTTTAGGAAGAAGGTACTGTATGTAATCGATTGAGAGCTCATCAAGCGCAACCATGCTTTTTTCTGCAAAACCAGCGAAGACGGCATTAAGCTTTTTCTGCATTTAGCTTGTGTGTGTACGTAACCTTAGACATTTTACTTCCGCCTTGAATGTTCTTTTGCTGTTATAATATTGTAAAAGCTTTTTGGAACTGGTTTTAGCCCCCTTGTCAATGTTCATTTCTATCTCTCTCTTGGTCTTTATAACTTCCTTTTTGACTTGCTCTTGCAGTTTCAAGTACTCTTTCCTTGTACTTTGTTCTTGGTCCCTTTTAAACACTCTGTAAAGTGCCTTTTTTCCCTGAATATTTTTTTTATTAAACCATTTTGGCCATTTTGTTTTAGATTTTGATTTGTCTATACAGGGGCCACATATTGGACCTGGACCTTTATGTAATTATATGTTTTATTTATTTATGTATTTATTTATTTTTATACTGGGGGTCTAGACACATTTACAGTACAGTTGCATCCTTTGTATCAAATAAATTTATGTTCCTCTAAATACCCCACAGAAAAAAAATTGAAATTGTGTTTGACACCCCTGCAGTATCTATCAGCAGTTCCCATTTGTCCTAAAAAAAAAAAAAAAAAAAATGACATTCATGCATTTAATAAGCTTATTAATTAAGTGAAACATGTATTATTTATATTTAGTTTTAAACCAGATTTATATAAGCATTTTCTTTTCCTAAATGGTTCATGAGTGAACAGTCTTGTGCTCTCTATCGATCACTACCACTGGCATGAAGGCAACTTTCTGTTTTGTTCTGCACGTTCTAATGCCACATGACATACCCAGATGTATCTAATGCTCATATCTCAAGTGGAATATCCCTGTAGGTGTGCTTGTGTGCGTTTAACCAGAACAGGGTATTCCAAGGATCTGAGAATCAAAGCTTTTCAGGAACATGAGCTCTTCATTCTACCATTTAATCTTCACAGTATAAGATGGTTCATGTGGTTCATACCGAAACTCTTTAGATCTTATCTGCTTTTATAATCGGCTGTCTCAGTTTTCTTAAACACTATACAGTCCACTCTTGTTTATTTACCATCCTTTATACTGCCTTGCTTGGCCTAGAACAGATTCATTTGTATTATTTTAACATATCAAAAGAAAAACCTTAACATCTAAGCGTTGATATCTATAAAACAACATTCAATGCTTTATCACTTAACAAAAGCAGGATATTATAGTGTTATAGGACGGTGAACATCTGTGTATGGCGGACTATTAGCACAAGTATAGTTTGAGGATGAAAGCTGAGGTCTGGTTAAGCGTACAGTATACCCTGCACAGAATACCCTGCACACCCCTAGTGATCACACACACACACACACAAATTCCTAAATGTAGTTGCTTTCAGATTGGAACCTGACAGCTGGACATCCATGTTTATTATGCAAGAGGCTGAATCCGTATAGATAATCAGTTCATCACTGAAAATCATTCTAAATTGATATACTGTATATACAAAAAATAACCCCTCTAAAAGTTTTCCCTGGTAAATTGGCTTTTTATTCCTTTTTGCCTGCTTTTTAATATGTTTTACAATGCTATGCTTTACTGTGTTTTATTACACATTGCTATGCTTTTACTATGGGAAATATTACATGTGTGTTGGGGGTATCCAGTAACCCTCCTTTTACTGCTGTCTGGAGTACAAGGTTCGATCAGCCATGCCTGTGTGGTTTAAATCCTATTTGAATCACGTTGCTGATATTAACTGGGGACCCATAAGAGAGCTGCCTGTAAGGGAGTCATCAGAGGCTAGCTAGCTTAATACAGCATTGATGACAACTACTGGCCAAGCATCCAACAAGTCCAGATGGAGACTTTTTATTACTTTATTTTTGAATGCATTCATGCATAGGAATCAAATTATACAATAACCTCCCTAGAAAGCTACTGGTATAATTGTATTATTTTCAGAGTATTCATAATATCACATCACATTTAAAAGATAATCAAATCAGAAATATGCATAACTTTAAAAAGAGGAAAGCTACAGAAATATTATGCTTGTCTTATTGCTTTAGTATTCATGTCTAGTTTGATGGTTGACACCAAGAGAATGAAAAAAACACCATCGTGAGGTAAAAATACATTTAGAATAACATTAAAAGTAACTATTACATATCAGTAAGGCTGTTCTATTTTACATTTTAACAAAGTTTTCCCTTCCATAATGTTGCACAGAACTAATAACAAATGAAATAGCAAGATGCTGTTTTTGCTAAACTTCCCTTTCCCACAATCTCTAAGCCAGTTAAACCCATGGAATCTTGTCAGATCTGATTGCTATAAAACATCATTTGTAATTCAGAGAGTGTTTTATGTATCCTATTCACATAGGGAAAGCTATTCTTGCCATTGGAAGCCAGCATTCCTTATATCTTTTTATTCTGTTCTAAATAATTAAAAGCACTTAGCCTGCCACCAGTCGTTAAGGAATCTCTCCCATGAGTGCCCTTTTGACCCTTCACAAACACAATTACAGTGTTAATGGTCCCATCAGAACATCTTGTGTATCGTCTCTTTGTATCGTTCAATGTCTGTAAAAAGAAACGCCTCTTGCTAAAGCAATTAAATCCCTCTCCTTAAAGAAAAGCAAGATACTGTTAAAGAATCAGGAAGTTTTCATTTTTGCCCTCAATGCATTTAGATTTTATGGTGCACTGTTTAAGTCATGAAATAATTTGCTCATCATTAGTGTGTGTGTGTGTTTTTAAAGATAAAATTGAAGAAAAAAAGGTTTCTGCAAGCAAGCTATACATAACTGTAAACGCTCTCACTTATGGAATAAGTTTTTTATGTGCAGTTTATTTAGAATATGCCAGATATCCTCTCCACAGCAAAATGTAATGTGCAACCACAGAGCATACTTCTTACCACCAGTCACAGGAATTAGAAAGATATCATTTATGATGTGCCAGATACTTGGAATTTGTGACCCCTACTGTGCACCCCCGGTGAGCGAGCGCACTTTGACGTTTCTTTTTTCCTTTTAAGAAAACTTACTTGCCTTACCACTTTGCCACAGAGTATCATAACTTTGAACTGGGATAAAAAAAATAAACTTTTGTTCTACGAAGCGTCAGTAACTAGAATCTGTAGATTTCCTTTAAAATCAACTTCAGCGAGTGACAGCTAAGCGGTTAAGCTGAGGAGACTGCACTAAAAGGAAGGTAAGGTAAGTCCATAACAACATCTGTTCAGTTTTCAAGTTGCCTAGAATTACAGGTAGATGGATGTTGTTTGCAATTATTGTGCTTTTAAATATGCTATAAATTATGATGTTTCTGTGATTTCATATTAGTTCAGTAAAATAATCAATGTAGCATAAGGCATTCTGGTAACGGTAAAGGCATATTTTATGTAAGGTCTGGGAATCATCAACCCACTTAATTGTGTTAAACTGTATTACAGTATACTGCAGTTTTGATAGACCAAGGCTGACTGAGAAATATGTCCAGGTTTGGTCTGTGGAAAAGGTGGCAACCCTACCCTGAGTACTACTTCCTAAACATGAAAATGTTACAATATACTAAATGAACAGATCAAGCTTATTATGATAGTTTGCAAAATCAGATGAAAGCTTTCAATACAATCAGGATAATACATAATCATTATTTACAAAATCTTGGTCATCTCGTTATACTTGTTAAAAACTGTAACTTTACTGCTATACTACTTGCAAATGTTGTGAAATGGAAGTACATGATTTCCATTACATGAGAGTAGATGTTAAAACTTCATGCTGATTTGATGTTGGCTCTCGCCAAGATAAGCACCAACTAAGGCGTAGCTTCACAGTGAACTAATGTGATCCATATGTGTCTCCATCCATTTGTGCTTCCTTCCATATGATGATGCAGATATCCTTCTGTCTGGTGTTGATGGCTGAAGTGTAATGCTGGCTCCAGGGATCAGCTTATTGCCTCCCTAGCGCATCAGCACACACAATGGCTGCGATGCTGGCTCTGGGGATCAACCATAGTGTGGTCTCCCCAGCGCATCAGCATGACAACCGTCTGGATTGAGCTAAGTAGGGTACATCTCTGGGGTCTTCAAGTGGGCACCTTCCATCCTCGGTGTTTCGTCGACTAGCCCACGACACCTCAAGAGGGCTCGACGGTGATTCTGGCGTCCCAGCATCACCCCCTCCGTCCCCACTCAACTCAGCCCAGCTTACTTACCTGTACATCAGCGTTTCTTTCTTTCTATTGTGCTTGAGATCCCCAGCCAGAATCTTTCCGTCTCAACCACAGCCAGTTGCTGCTCCTCTCTGCTGCTTCAGATAAGTTCTTCACTGTGCGATGCAACTCTTGGCCATTGAATCCGACATCTCTGAGAAACCGGGTTGTAGAGTGTGCCACAAATCCTCGACAACCCACTTCCACTGGGTAAACCCAGACTCTCCATCCTCGCTGTTCCGCTTCAGTGGCTAGTTGAGCATACCGCAGTTTCTTCCTCTCATACGCCTCATCTACAACATCCTCCCATGGCACTGTTAACTCTACCAGGTGAACAAGGCGTGCTGATCCAGACCACAAGACAATATCTGGTCGAAGGTTAGTGGTGGCAATCTCAGGTGGAAAAATAAGCCGTTGACCAACATCTGCCAGCATTTTCCAGTCTCTAGCAGCTTCCAGTTGTCCTGGGCGAGGAAACTTTGTGGCGTGAAAGCTAGGCATCTGCATTGCAAGCTCCATTGGATGAATGTGTTGGGTTTGATTCCCACACAGGGTTTATATTGCAAACTTTAAAAAAAATTAAATGTATTTTATTTATGTGTAACAAACACATTTTTAATCTGAAAAAATGTCGTTTATATGAATGACACTTTCATTGAACATACAGTACATACTTTTGCACACATAACTATATATATATATATATATATATATATATATGAAACACTTCTTAGATGTTTCTACCGCCGAAGAGAAAACACAGCAACTCCCGCTCAATAAAAGTCTAAATCTCAAATGTGTCTCTCAATTATTCATGCTTTATTCATTAAAACAAGGTAAAAACAGGTACGCTGACGTGTTGTCTTTATCAGAGCGTATTGAAAGCAGGACTCATTAGATGTACTCATTGTCATTTAACACCATCTAGCAATCAATGTATTCAATTCACATTGCACATACTTAACAATCTTATTAAACATTATTACTGATTCATCATAATCAGCATTTTTCACATTACACTAATCCTCCCGGAAGACCTATTGTCACAGGTATAGGTCCAGTTATAGGTTCAGTTATTGAACCACTATGTCAATATATAGACTTTTATTTATAACCCTTTGTCCTTAAACTCCCTTCATTTGTTTCTGATACATGTTCTTAACCATATTAATGAAATCAGGGTGGTCCCTTGATGTCACTAGTTTGTACACCAACATCCCACATACAGGGGGCATTGCTGCTGTCACTTTCTATGTTTAAATTTCAGACTGTGACAGAGATCGAATGATTCCTGGCGTTAGATCTCCCTCCCGACCTGCTTGAGGGCTGTGTAAAGGGAACAGAGTACCCTGGACTGGATGGTCTGATAGTTCATTCCCAGGGTTAGGTGGAAGTCGGCCACCTAGAAAGGGGGCAAAGCTACGGTATACTAAATCATCAACCCGGAAGGGAAACAATGTGGCATCCATGGATTGGAGAAGCAGGTGCACTCGGTAACCAAGGGGTCATGGTTGATGGTATTTAAGGGGATGTAGTAATGTGATCTGTTCCTTTGTGAATGGTTAAAATTAAAAAAAACAAAAGGAGAACCTGTGTTGTGAAAACGTGAGTGTTTTGTTTGTCTTTAATAATACTGTTTGTTGTTATTTAGATGGCTAACACGATCCGGAGCGGTCGCCAAAGGCCTGCACTAAACCCGGATCAACATCACTGCACTTTGTTTCACAAAGAACTGTATTCACTATGAGCACTAGAGCACGCACTGTGGACCGGTGTTTGTGTTTGTGTATGTATTACGTGTGGGTGAACTGAAATGGGACTGTTACTATTACAGATTATAAATAAGCAATACACGCCGCTGTATTGCTTCGTTAACATTGTTATTATTTACTGTTGTTTGCCATCAGGCCTTTGGATATAAACATTAAACCACCATTGCACCTGGATTATCATTGTCTGCCTGATTATTGATCACCTACACCTGCACACAGTTAACTACTTTGCCACACAGACCTACTCAATTTATTATAGATTTACTTGATTTGTGCTTAAATTCCAATTATTTTGTGTTTGAAGGTCAATATTTTTTTCCCAGATAAAGGGTACAACAATGGGTGCATCATTTGCTCCCAATATGCCAATTTATACATGGAATTTTGGGAGGAGAAATTCATCTACAATAATGATAACATCTTTTTACCATTTATCTCTCTATGGCTTAGGTACATTGATGATGTCTTATTAATATGGTCAGGATCAAATACTCAACTTGATCATTTTGTGGATTATATAAATTCAGCAAATAGTCATTTAAAATTTGAATATGAATCTGATCTAGATAGAATACATTTTTTAAACTAGAAATATCTAAAGGTAAGAACAGCACCTTACAAGCTGCTGTATTCAATAAACCAATGGATCAGAATTCATTACTGGCAAAAAGTCAACATCCTCGCTCACTGATAAGAAATATACCGAAAGGTCAATTCTTATGGGTGAGAAGGAATTGTTGCACAGAGTCACAATTTGAAATTAAATCTGAAGAAATGTCCTCCAAATGTATTACCCGAGGATATGACGACCGTATTCTTAAAGAAACAATGTACAAAGATAAAGAAAGTTAAAACACAAAAAGTGATCTAACTATGTGTTTCACTTCTGAATTGAATTATTTGTCTAACGATATAGAGGGAATATTTTTCAAACATTGGCAGGTAATAAAAAGTGATCATTCCTTGAATGCGATAACAGATAAACTGCCCCGTATTGCCTTTAAATGTGCAAAAAACATTAAAGACAAATTGGTTCATTAATTTATTCCAAAAGTGGACAAAGCAATTACATGGTTATCTAATCCACTGGATGGTAATTTTAAATGTGGCCATTGTGTCCACTGCTCAAATACTGTAAATACTAAAACTATTAATCACCCACGATCGGGTAAAAAGATAAAAATTCAAGGTTTCATTAACTGTAATACCACAGGAGTAATTTATATGTTAACCGGACTGGTTTACATAGGTCAAATGAAAAGTGCCTTAAAAATAAGGGTCTGAACATAAAGCAGCAATTAGGAACCAAAATCAAGAATATGCAAGAGCCAAACACTATAAAAAAGCTGGTCACGGATCATCTCCACACTCATTATGATTTGTGGGGGTGTAGAAATTAACTCTACCAGCTCGAGGTTATAGGTCAGAGGCTACCCGGAAGAATTCATTAGTCTTCCACAGTTTCACGAGAGGATACATGAGAGTTTACACAAGAGGATAGTCTTTCATATATGTTACTTTCCTGCGAATAATAAAAAGGAGAAAAATGAGTCAACGAAGACGCATAACTGCTGAGCACTGCTTGCAATTTTTGTGGACTGTATCTGAAGGTGATTCCGGAGATGAATGAGGTATGGAAAGCGATGGAAGTGACTCAGCACACTTCATCAGTCAATTACCATCGGGAAGAATCGGGGGGAAAAAAATACGATTGAGTTTTACAACGCACAAAATATGGAGTTGATGTTTTGGATCAGATGGCACAGAAGTATAATGTGAAAGCTGGCTCCCGCCAATGGCCTGTTTGGTGTTTTACAATGTATTGGATCTACAGGTAGTGGACAAAAAAATGGAAACACCTGGGTAAATGAGGGACACCAAGTATATTGAAAGCAAGGGCTTCCACACAGGTGTGGCTCATGCGTTAATTAAGCAAATAACATCCTAGCATGCTTAGGGTCATGTATAAAAATGCTGGACAGGCCTGGTTGCCTATAATTATGGCTAGCATGGCTGCAAGAGGAGACCTCAGTGAGTTTGAAAGAGGGGTGCGTTGTTGGGGCGCGTTTGGCAGGAGCTTCAGTGACCAAGACAGCTCAACTTGCTGATGTTTCACGAGTAACGGTGTCTAAGGTGATGTCGGCATGGAACTCTCCTGCAGTTTATTCAGGATCTCAGTCATCGTCTCTGCAATTATTGAGCTTTACAGTGCAGGTTGCAGGGGACCAGACAATACAATTACATTTAATGCAGAACTTAAGGCATTTAATGGACCTACATGAAAGCAACTCTAAGCCAATTCAATCAGATACAGTGTAATTTGAACCCCTGGTTTAAAACTACATAGCTGTCTGTCTTCTGAAAATGAGTTCAATTGTTTTTGGGTCTAGTGCTTTCCCTAAACAACCTACCACCAACAAACACAAATACATACATAACCCTTAGACAAATCAGACAAAGTGTAAATGTGTCTGATTCCACACTGCATGTATGATGAGATTGTCTTTTAGAGTGATGTTGTTTTTAGGGATGTGAAATTAATGCTGTCTGTTTCTGGTCATCTTGCCAGGACACTTGTAAAAGAGACATCTGGACTGATCATACTTTAGTTTAGCACATCATGCAATTTAGGCTCTTGGGTTGATGTCCCTTTTCCTCAAAACTGTCCAAAAGCTGTAAGTTTTTAGTGAAGCCTGAGGGAGACAGCATCTGAAGGTTAATGTATATCTGACAACGGTGAGAATGAATGTGTTGGCTGGTACGTGGTCAAAATAATCCCAAATGGGGAAAAAATATATAATCAGATTTTTTTTATATATATATAAATCTATTTTTTATGTACTATGGGACAAATACCACACATTTTATAGGTAAGAAATAATTATAGGCTCTATTAATAATAAGTAATTAGGTACTCTCAGAGTAAAGTGTTTCTGGTCATTCCATATATAAGCACATGATTCTTTCAGATACCTGAGAGGCTCACCTGGTAAAGGCACTACACAGTGTACTCTGTGTACCAAGCAGACACTGTGGACTGGGGATCATCACATTGGTCCTGTGGCTCCTGTGAGTTTGGAGAGGCAGAATCAACAGGGAATGTTTTTCTTCACCATGGCACAATGGCCCCTACTAGGTGTAAAGTGGTTTGATTTAACAGTGAGATTGGAGCTTACCTACTGACCTTAATTTCTCCTGGGCTGTTGTGGGGCATTATCGAAAAATATAGGTGTGAAAAAAAAAAGAAAAGTAATGATGCAGTATAGTTTTCTAAGTGTTGATTATAGCTTGGGTTTATAATTATTGTACTGGTTTCCATTTCTTTATTTAATTATGCAAATGAAGATGCCAGCTTGCCAACTGCTAAAATTGACCCTAACCACTAACTGTCCGTCCTAGTTTTACTTCTTCAAAATGTGGGATGCATAGTTCTGCTTCTAAATTCTGTTGCTGCAATGCTGGTAGTCTGAGCGCTATTTAATTTGTCACAAACATCTTGGGCCCTCATTACTGGTAGATGAAGAGAGATCACCAGCCTGATTGGCTTTAACAAACTGGTGATTGAAAAGGTTAACAAGAGCAGAAAAATGTCTATACTTTACAGTAATGTTGCCTGGCTTGGGTGATCTCCAGAGACTATTCAACACAGATCATATGCAGTATGTCTTTTTTTTCAAAGTTTTCAAAAAGGATTACCATTTATTTTAATTCCAAATAGCTTGAGAATATCTGCTTGTTCAGTTACAGGTGTTCAGTCAGACAGTGTTTACCCATAGGACAACAAAATAGTACAAATAGAAATGATTTCTGAAAAACACTATGATTCACAGTACTTACAGTAGCAATACACTAAAGATGTATTTTAAATGTGTGCTAACCAATCCATTTCTTAATTATTATTAGCTTTATTATTACTACTTCTCCTCTTTTGTAGTGTTGAGAATCTTTTCTTTCAGGATATGCAAATATTTCAAATAGGCCTTTAACATCACATCATGGACCTTTGCTGTAGGTCACAAGGTATGATTGCAGTTTCAGTAGCCAAGTGAGCTTGAACTACAACAAATGAAGTGATTTAGTATCAGTTAGCACCAGCAACCTTATATTTATTTCCCTATAAATACTAATATTTTTTAAAATGTTTTGAAATGTTTAATAATGTAATTATTCTCATCGTAAGTGGAATTCAGCATCACTTGTTCAGGGGAGGTCAGGCAGACTTAGACCACTTGGCTAGTCATTTCCTGCTTTGGTATTGAGTTACTCACTGCACCCCTTGCAGTCACAGAGAACAATGAAACATATTCAAAAACTACACCAACAACAGATTTTTTCACTTTTAGATCTGTTAAAAATAACGGCATTCCAAAATTTGAAACAGCTGCGACTATACACCAATTTTTCTAACATTTATTCCAGCTTTGCTGAAGTCTGTACCTTAACTCTAGATCAGCATGTTGGCTTAGTATTCTGAAAACAGCAATTAAATCTTATGATTCTCAGAAATAAATTACTTTTCTTCAGGTTGGGTTAAATCAATCTTAATATGGTAAGTAGATTTTACTGTAAATTCGCCACGTTAGCGACCAAGCATTTACTGTACTGTGACAGGATGACTGGGCGGTGACGTCACGGCAGAAACAGGAACAAAAACGACAGAGAGGTGGAGTTTGGTGGAGCTGAGCGAATGCTTTCGCTCAGCATTTAATACATAAACCGAACAGAAAAATAAAAGGTATAAACACAAAAACACAGGACACGGCACTTTCGCCAAAATAAATATATAAACAAAACGCACTAAACAGTAAACAAAACAGTGGCCGGACAGACAAACGAAACACGGCGAGTGAAATCATAGACTTAGTTTTACTTTTTAAGTTTCTCCTTCTCCACACCCGTTCTCCACTCACCGAACACACAACCCCGAGTGAGTGAAAACATGCTGTTTTTATGCAGTTGTACCGAGACTCGATTGCTAGTCAATCATTCAATTGGAATCTCGGTACAACTGCACGTGAATTAATTAAGTGCACTCCCGTGACCACACATTACATTTTAACCAGCACGTGAAGTGATTTGTGCCCTCCTCGTGCCTAAATACAAATCTACATTTTTAAATCACACGTGAAACACAGACCCGTTTATATCCCGTGTACCGATGACTATACACCAACATTTATGCAAGGGCTGCTGAGGACCGCCAGCATCTAGTCCTGGTCCTTCTGGTGACGGGAGAGGCAGCTCCTGCTCCTCTCCCTCGTGACAGTGGGGAAGTGATACCAGCAGGCATTCATCCCTCTGCTGGTGGGGAAGTGATACCAGCAGACATTCCTCCTCTGCTGGTGGGGTTGGCGGAGGCAGAGGCAGCTCCTGCTGCTCTGCTCCTGCCGATGGAGGTGGTGGAGGCAGAGGCAGCTCCTGCTGCTCTGCTCCTGCCAGTGAAGGTGGCGGAGGCAGAGGCAGCTCCTGCTGCTCTGTTCCTGCAGGTGGAGGTGGGAGCGGCGTGTAGTCTCCTGGCGGCGGAGGTGGGAGCGGCGTGTAGTCTATCCTTGTTTCAGGGGACTGGTGCGGCCCTCCCTCTCTTGTAGGGGACTGGTGCGGCTCTGCCTCGGAAGGGGAGACCAGCAGGCATTTTCCCTCTGCTGGTGGACAGGGACCCAGCAGGCATTCACCCTCTGCTGGTGGACAGGGACCCAGCAGGCATTCACCCTCTGCTGGTGGACAGGGACCCAGCAGGCATTCACCCTCTGCTGGTGGACAGGGACCCAGCAGGCATTCACCCTCTGCTGGTGGACAGGGACCCAGCAGGCATTCACCCTCTGCTGGTGGACAGGGACCCAGCAGGCATTCACCCTCTGCTGGTGGACAGGGACCCAGCAGGCATTCACCCTCTGCTGGTGGACAGGAACCCAGCAGGCATTCACCCTCTGCTGGTGGAGGAGGCAGAGGCAGCTCCTGTTGCTCTGCTCCTGGCGGTGGAGGTGGCGGAGGCAGAGACAGCTCCTGCTGCTCTGCTCCTGCCGATGGAGGTGGCGGGCGGGACCAGCAGGAATTCACCCTCTGCTGGTGGAGGTGGGAGCTGCAAGCAGTCCTCCCATGGCAATGGAGGTGGAACCAGCAGGAATTCACCCTCTGCTGGTGGAGACTGGGGCTGTGGACGCTCTACCTTCCCCTTTTTGGGCCGTGGACGCACCGACTCCTCCCTCTTGGGCTGTGGACACACCGACTCCTCCCTTTTGGGCTGTGGATGCACCGACTCCTCCCTCTTGGGCTGTGGACGCACCGACTCCTCCTTCTTGGGCTGTGGACGCACCGACTCCTCCCTCTTGGGCTGTGGACGTTCGGGCTCCTCCCACTCAGGCGTAGGACGTTCGGGCTCCTCCCTCTTGGGTGCTGGAGATGGCCGGGTCTGGTCCACTGCCCAGAACCACTCTGCAGCATCCCCCACTCGACCCTGGTTCCACGCCTCTTCAAACTGGGGATCCCCGTAAGGGCAGTTCTCCCTGACGTGCCCAAACTCGAGACAGGCGCCACACATGGGAGCCCCCTCCTTCCTCCACTGCTCCTGTTCAGCTGCCCAGTCCGGGAGTCCAAACTTAGTTGGCACCCGGGACCACCACCTCTTGTTCAGCTGCTGTGGTTGCTGTTGTTGCCGCTGTTGTTGGGGCGGTGGGAGCAGCAGTCTACCTCCCCCTGCTGGTGGTGGAGACTGAAGCGACCCCTGCTCCTCCCTCTCCTGGACAGGGCAGCGGGCCACGTAGTGCTTACCTCCGCAGATGGGGCATAGCTGGGGTAGCTGTCCGAGGGGGTACCAGGGGCAGTTGGTGCTGGAATGCCCAGGCTTAGCACAGCAGTAACACCGGGCTGCTGTTCTTCCGGCTGATGTTGGGACTGCTGCCTTCTCATCCTCCTCTTTCTTCCCATCCTTCTTCCTCCTCACTCCTTTTCTCCACACAATGAGAAGAAAAACCACGAGAAAAAAAAACTGCAGTACCCTACTTCTGCCTGAGTCCAGGAGGCGCTGGTGATCCCTCTTCTGGACACCACGTGTGACAGGATGACTGGGCGGTGACGTCACGGCAGAAACAGGAACAAAAACGACAGAGAGGTGGAGTTTGGTGGAGCTGAGCGAATGCTTTCGCTCAGCATTTAATACATAAACCGAACAGAAAAATAAAAGGTATAAACACAAAAACACAGGACACGGCACTTTCGCCAAAATAAATATATAAACAAAACGCACTAAACAGTAAACAAAACAGTGGCCGGACAGACAAACGAAACACGGTGAGTGAAATCATAGACTTAGTTTTACTTTTTAAGTTTCTCCTTCTCCACACCCGTTCTCCACTCACCGAACACACAACCCCGAGTGAGTGAAAACATGCTGTTTTTATGCAGTTGTACCGAGACTCGATTGCTAGTCAATCATTCAATTGGAATCTCGGTACAACTGCACGTGAATTAATTAAGTGCACTCCCGTGACCACACATTACATTTTAACCAGCACGTGAAGTGATTTGTGCCCTCCTCGTGCCTAAATACAAATCTACATTTTTAAATCACACGTGAAACACAGACCCGTTTATATCCCGTGTACCGATGACTATACACCAACATTTACACACAACACGTAACATATAATACACAGGGGGGGCACTTTGCCACATGTACATACAACAGAACTTCTGCTCTATCATAAAAGGCTTTCTGCTTCAAAACTGGCGAATCTGCACCGCGCCTTTTGATCTCGTTGAGCCAATCCTTTTGAACCAACCCCCTTTACTTGGATATTGCTGCTCTAGAAAGAGTGCAAAGAAGAGCGACCAGAATTATCCCGGGTTTAAAAGGCATATCATATGCAGAAAGGCTAAAATAATTGAATCTCAAAGAAATGAAAGAAGTTATTAACAAACCGCAAACAAAGACCATGCAGTACTCTCTTGACACAGGGATTGTACTGACAGACTGGAGAATTGCAAACGTAATACCGATCCACAAAAAGGGAGACAAAACCGAACCAGATAACTACAGACCAATAAGCCTGACTTCTATTATATGGAAACTTATGGAAACTATAATAAGATCCAACATGGAAAATTATCTATATGGTAACAGTACCCTGGGAGACAGTCAGCATGGTTTTAGGAAAGGGAGATCGTGTCTAACTAACCTGCTTGATTTTTTTGAGGATGCAACATCGACAATGGATAATTGCAAAGCATATGACATGGTTTATTTAGATTTCCAGAAAGCTTTTGACAAAGTCTCGCATAAAAGATTAATTCTCAAACTGAGCGTAGTAGGGATTCAAGGAAATGCATGCACATGGATTAGGGAGTGGTTAACATGTGGAACGTAGAAAGTACTGATTACAGGAGAAAAGTCAAAATAGAGCGAGGTAACCAGTGGAGTACCACAGGGATCAGTAGTAGGTTCTCTGCTCTTCCTAATCTATATTAATGACTTAGATTCTGGTATAGTAATCATACTTGTTAAATTTGCTGACGACACAAAAGTAGGAGGAGTGGAAAACACCCTTGCAGCCGCAAAGGTCATTCAAAATGATCTAGACAGTATTCAGAACTGGGCAGACACATGACAAATGACATTTAATATAGAAAAGTGTAAGGTAGTCCTGCAGGTAATAAAAATGTCCATTATAAATACCATATGGGAGATACTGAAATTGTAGGTGTTCAGTTCTGGTCACATTGCTACGAAAAGGATATTGTTGCTCTAGAAAGAGTGCAAAGAAGAGCGACCAGAATTATTCCTGGTTTAAAAGGCATGTCATATGCAGACAGGCTAAAAGGATTGAATCTATTCAGTCTTGAACAAAGAATATTACACAGCGATCTGATTCAAACATTCAAAATTCTAAAAAGGTATTGACAATGTCAGCCCCAGGGGACTTTTTCGACCTGAAAAAAGAAACAAGGACCAGGGGTCAAAATGGAGATTAGGCAAAGGGCATTCAGAACAGAAAACAGGGGCACTTTTTTACACAGGGAATTGTGGGAGTCTGAAACCAACTCCCCAGTAATGTTGTTGAAGCTGCTTGATGAGATTCTGGGATCAATAAGCTACTAACAACCAAACGAGCAAGATGGGCCAAATGACCTCCTCTGGTTTGTAGGCATTCAAGGAAATGCATGCACATGGATTAGGGAGTGGTTAACTTGCAGAAAACTGAAAGTACTGATTAGAGGAGAAACCTCAAAATGGAGCAAGGTAACCAGTGGTGTACCACATGGATCAGCATTAGGTCCTCTGCTGTACTTAATCTACATTAATGATTTAGATTCTGTTATAGTAAGCAAAGTTGTTAAATTTGCAGATGACACAAAAATAGGAGGAGTGGCAAACACTGTTGCAGCAGCAAAGGTCATTCAAAATGATCTAGACAGCATTCAGAACTGGGCACACACATGGCAAATGACAATCAATAGAGAAAAGTGTAAGGTACTGCACGCAGGCAATAAAAATGTGCATTATAAATATCCTATGGGAGATACTGAAATTGAGAAATAGGAGTTTATGTTGACTCAGAAATGTCTTCATCTAGACAATGTGGGGAAGCTATAAAAAAAGGCCAACAAGATGCTCGATATATTGTGAACAGTGTTGAATTTAAATCAAGGGAAGTAATGTTAAAACTTTCCAATGCATTAGTAAGACCTCATCTAGAATATTGTGTTCAGTTCTGGTCACCTTGTTACAAAAAGGATATTGCTGATCTAGAAAGACTGCAAAGAAGAGCGACCAGAATTATCCTGGGTTTAAAAGGCATGTCGTATGCAGACAGGCTAAAAGAATTGGTTCTATTCAGTCTTGAACAAAGAAGACTGCGGGGCTATCTGACAAGCATTCAAAATTCTAAAAGGTATTGACAATGTCGACCCAGGGGACTTTTTTAACCTGAAAAAAGAAACAAGGACCAGGGGTCACAAATGGAAATTAGATAAAGGGGCATTCAGAACAGAAAATAGGAGGCACCTTTTTACACAGAGAATTGTGAGGGTCTGGAACCAACTCCCCAGTAATGTTGTTGAAGCTGCTTGATGAGATTCTGGGATCAATAAGCTACTAACAACCAAACGAGCAAGATGGGCCAAATGACCTCCTCTGGTTTGTAAACTTTCTTATGTTCTTATGTTCTTATGTTTCCATAGTAACATGCACTTAGGTTAACAGCGGGAATGATTATTCCAAATTCATTCTGCTTTGTGTGCAGTTCTGCTGTAAAGAAACAAATAAAACTTTAAAATCTGATTTTTCTTCCAACTTCAGATAGTAGGCTGACAACAAGGGATGAAGGGAGTGTTGACTTGTCTGTGCAGTCCTTCGACTCAGACAGGGGGATTCAAAATAACGGGACAGCTTTTAAAAATGTCTCTGTGCTACCAGATATGGCAAGCCAAATTATCATAGAGATATCTTAAAATATTTAAAGATATCTGTAAAACATTTTCAGAAATCCCATATTGAATTACATATATCTTTAAAACATTTTGAGGTATCTGCATTGCACAGTTTTTAAGACATCTAAAATGAATTTCAAGATATCTGTACATCAATTCAAGATAACATTGATTTATAGATATCTTTAAATAATATGTAGATATGGTACGCCAAGCTGTCATTTAGAGATATCATAAAATTATTTGTTGCTTTAAAAAAAAAAAAGATTAATATTGAAAGCTAGTGGCCAAATTGCCACCACCCAACAGTGATTTGTCTCTCCCTGCTTTTCTTGTGATTTGTGTGCGTCGTTTAGCATATGTAGGAGGGTGTTACTGTAAATGTTTTGGTTTTGGTGGTGTGATGTGACTCCATTATGGCAAGTGTTGGGGTTGTTCATACTATTTTAAGATTTACAAATATTACATCATTTCTCATTAAATGCTGGATTTGTTGTCACAGAGATGTTGAAAGAAGGTTTATTGTCTAAGTAAAATACCCTTTCAGTAATTAAGGTAAGAGTTCATGCATGCAGTGCACATATGGTAATGCTTCCAATATCTGATGGGCTGCCAAAACACATTTAGGGTATCACGTCTATGCAGTCTGGGAGAAAAGCTTGACATAAAGTTTATACCTGATGTCTCTGGAAAAACATAACCATAAATAACAAAATATGATTAAAACTATGTATTTGTTTAGCACTCTACAACTACATTTTATAATGCTTATATATATATATATATATATATATATATATATATATATATATATATATATATATATATAAAACCGTTGAACCAGGATTCAAATTGAACATTAGTGTATAATGACTGAAGTAATCTTCAATTTTAATTGGTTTACTTTTGTAGTTTGTTCATTGCTATTTAAAACGAACAAACAAAAAATGCTATATTGCTGGCCATCCCTGTGAGCCTGTCTGGCATATTGATTTCCTCCCCCTGCTGCAAATGAGTGTTTTTATTGCTTTTAGCTATTGTCCTTACCTTTGTATTACCAACGGGGACACAAATGTTTCTTTGCTACCATCTTTTCCAGCTGAGAGGGCTATATTTATACAGCCCATGTCCAATGGGAAAAAATTCTTGTTTCTAGGGTCCTTCTTTCAGCAGGATCAGATTACCACTTTACATTAAAGCTTGTAAAATGCAGCACATGCAGGAAACATACAGTATATTTTATTTTTTTAAATCAATAGTATCTACCATTTCTAAGAAACCAGAACATTTGAACAACAAAAAGTTAATGAAATTACACAAATTAATAGGTCAACTGGGATTACAAAGCAGAATAGGCCTAGAAAACATTAACATTTCAAATCATAAAAAAGCTGAGAACACTGAAACACTGCTGAAACACACTGAGCAATCTGAGTATAATAGTTATGACAGCTACAACGTAGTTCAAATAGAGAAGGATGGGAACTTTTTCTTTAGATGTTTAGGTGTGGTTTTATATGGTTCACAAAATGACCATCGAACAATTAGACATAATGTAATAGAACTAATGGAAAGCAATATAAAACAATGTGAAATGTACATCGACTCAGTGACCCATATTAAAAAATGAAATTAAGTCACAGGAGTATAGATTCTTGAGCTACAGAAGCAGAAATGTTGGCAGCTGTAGACCTCCTAAATAGGCCCATGCATGTATACATAGACTTAAAGAACAAGGATTGTTTTAAATACAAAGGCACAATAGAAACTATTAAAAATAAGAACAATCCGGGCTCCCAAGTGGCGTATCCAGTAAAGGCGCTCAGTGTGGAGTGCAGGTCTGGACGTCACGAGTTAGAGTCCAGGCTATTCCTTTGCCGACCAAGGACGGGAGATTCCAGGGGGCGGCGCTCAATTGGCTGAGCACCGCCCGGGGGGAGGGAGGGTTAGGTCGGCCAGGGTGTCCTCGGCTCACCGCGCACCAGCGACCCCTGTAGTCTGGCCGGGAGCCTGCGGGCTTGCCTGTAAGCTGCCCAAGACCTGCGTTGTCCTCCGATGCTGTAGCTCTTGGGTGGCTGCATGGTGAGTCTGCAGTGTGAAAAAAAAAGCGGTCGGCTGATGGCACACGCTTCGGAGGACAGCGTGTGTTCATCTTTGCCCTCCCGAGTCAGCACAGGGGTGGTAGCGGTGAGCTGAGCCTAAAAATAATTGGCCATTACAAATTGGGAGAAAATAATACAAATAATTGGCAAAGACTAAATTAAAAACAAAATTGAAAAATAAAAAATAAGAACAATCCAATTAATCTTTTATACAACAATAAACATTTCTGTTATTGTATTTAAAGACAAAGAAACCGGAAGAACATCTTAATACTGTGGCATAACAGTAAAAATAAACCAGTTTAAAGCAAATAATAAAATGCAAAATAGAGAATTAAACATGACTAGGACAGAGAATTCAAAACAGGAAGATAGGAGACCCAAAAATGGAAATGGTACCAAATGCACAAAAGATAAGACAGAAGACAATGTATTTAATTTATCAAGTAAAACTGTAACCACACTGCAGAAAGCAGTATTGAGTAAAGGACTTAAGTTTATACCGACTAAAAAATACATTGATAAAGATAAACTGGCCACCGAATTAAAGGAGTGGGAGAGACACATGAGATTAGCAGAATATTTTTTTTCAATGAAAATATCTCCGATTCAGAGGGTAATTATGAGCATGGGATTAAGGTTAATAGTACAAGCACTTGGACGCCTCCGGATGGAAGAGATAAATGGTTAGATATGTATATTGAAGTAGTTAAGCAAGAAATTATAGTAGGACTAAAGAAAAAATGTAAACTTAATTTAATTTAATCAATATTGAAGAACAAGCTATGACTGAGTTGTTAAATGATGATGATATAAGTATAAGACCAGCAGATAAAGGTTTGGGAATAGTGATAATGAACACAGATGACTACATGAAAGCTGTAGAATGTGAATTAAATAATACGGATGCATATGAAGAAGTTAAAAGCAATAAGATCAATAAATCTGTAAAAGAGGTTAAGGAAATTGCAGAAAGACTATACAATAAAGGCATTATATCAAAATAATTTAAAAAATACATGCAGCCACATAATGCAAGAACAGACCTACCAAGAGGAAATCCTAAAATGCACAAAGAAAATCACCCTATGTGAATGATAGTCAGCACGATTGATAATCCAACACACATAACAGCTGAAATAGCTAAAGACAACATAGGTCACACGTTGAGAAATTACCAAGCTATGTTAAGGATAAAACACAATTTTTAAAAATACTCGAATCACTAAAGCAAAACCTTCCAGAGAACACAATTTTATTTTGCATGTCCCTGGTAAAGAAACTTTAGAAGCTTGTCAAAAAGCACTAGATAATAGACTAGATAAATCAATACCAACAGCAGAGGTGCTGAACATAGTTTTAGAAAACAGTTATTTTACATTTGTTGATAAGAATTACAAACAAAATGATGGTACAGCAATAGGATCTAAATTAGGAATGGATTTTGCCAGTACAATACATGGGAAATAGGAAGAACAATTACTTAGAAAATCAGAAAGAGAACCTTTAGAATGCATTCGATTTGTAGATGATGTTATTGGGGTTTGGACACATGGAGAAGAATCTATTTTCCAGTTTCATAATATTAAGGTGGACCTTCAATGGACAAGAAAAGAAATAGAATTTTTAGATACCATAATAAAACTTGAAGAAGGTTCAATTGAGACTGACCTCTTCTGTAAACCTACTGACATGCACCAGTATTTACACATGTCCTCTGCACATCCAATACACACTAAAAGGGCAATCCCAAAGGGTCTAGGCATAAGAATACAAAGAATATGCTCAAAAGAAAGTGACTGTGTAAAACAAAGAAATGTATTTAAAAACAAATCTTAAAATAGAGGACACAAAGAATTATAGAGACTGAGTTAAGAAAAGTGGATACACTAAAAATAGATGATCTACTAGATTATACAAATAGAGATAAAAAGGTCAAAAGAGTCCCATTAGTAATGACTTACTCTAAACTTTTGTCCAATATTTCTAAGATAGTTTGGAAACACTTGCAGATTCTACATAAATCAGAAAAATTGAAAAAAAAGTATTTCTTAAGGCCCCAGTTGTAGCATTCAAAAGATAAGCTAATATAGGTGATATTTTAGTTCACAGTAAACATAAAATAATAATTGACAGAATAGATTATACAAATACTTGCACTAGTACATGTAAGGTGTGTAAATACATGGACAAAAGTAAAAATATAATTAAACATAAGAACAACACATATCCACTAAAAACTAATACCTACTGTAAAAAATAGCAATGTTGTTTATAAAACAGCCTGTGAAAAATGTGATGAAATAAAATATGTTGGAGCAACTGGATCAACTTTATATAAAATAATTCAGAACCGCCTTTCATTAATTAGAAATAAAAAAATGAATGAACCAATAGTACAGCACTTCACCAGTCAAGGACATGACATAAATTATGTTAAGTTTGTTGTCTTAGAACAGCTAAAATTAGACAATGTAACATACAGAAGAATAAAAGAAAGTAAATGGATAAATAGACTGAACACGATTATGCCAGCGGGACTCAACAGAAAAGAATGAACTAATTAACTTGAATAAATATATAACATTTAAATAAATAAATAAATACAATTTTCAAAAGCTATGCATGCTGATGCGCTGGGGAGGCCAAATCAAGGCTGATCCTCGGAGCCAGCATTGCATGATAAGATAAGTTCATATAAAATAATGTTAATTAAAATTAATAGAAATTTAAAGATATAAGTAAAAATTATGTCACAATATATAGAACGCCATTACATCATGTAAGAATAATAAAAAAAAAATTAAAATATAACAGCAGCAAGTGTTAAAGGTGAACCTTCAATAGGACTTGTGACAATGAGCTGATCTATTGCCTGTCTCAATAGGGGAAAATAAATTATTCTGTCAGTTAAACTGTAGACAGCTCGCAGGATATTTGAGGGAAAAAAAACATTCAAATGAACTCTATGATATGGGCCTTGAGAAAAAAAGTACTGCACTGAATGTGAAATCGTTTCATGACTGAAAGCACTATCTAAGAGATGACAGAATTAAACATTTTCGTCTGGTTTCACAGACCTTGGTTGCGGCTAATCCTAGTCTACCTAATGTAGGTAAAGTAGTCTGGGATTATTGCTAATTGGGCTTTGTGAAAAACAAAGAGTTTTCTTTTTCTAAACTGGTAAGTTGTATACATGTTTGTGGCAAAGTGGTTTGCAGTGTGCAGGTGCAGAGGTGATGCAGTGCTCCAGATAATAACAAACAATACAGTTACTGGTGAAATGATGGTTTATTTTTGTAATCCAACGTCACTTGATAACAGTAAATAATAATGAGAACTGGGAATACACAACAATGTGTACGGCTCAGTTAAATCCATGGGGTTCAGTCCCGAAACAATAAACACGGTATTTGAACACACACAATATACACAAACACGGTCACAAGTCCAAAGTGAGTGCTGTAGTGCTTGTGGTAAAAATACAATTTATCGTGAACAAGTGCAGTGTTGTCCGGGTTTAGTGCTGGCCTGTAGCGACATCTCCGGATCGTGTTAGCCGTCTAATAACAACAAACAAGTAGATTTTAGACACGACAAAACAACCAAAACACTCACGGTTATTTTACACTCGTCCTTCAGCGGTTCTCTTAACCATTACAAAGGAACAGATCACCTAGCCACGTCCCTTATTTGTACCTTCAGTCACGCCCCCTTGGTTAGCGAGTGCAGCCGTTTCTCCTCCAATCCGCGGTTGCCACATCGCTTTACCTCTGGGGTGATGACTTAATGTACCGCAGTTGTGCCCTCTATCTAGATGGCCGACTTCCACCTAACCCTGGGAATGAATTGTCAGGCCAACCAGTCCAGGGCACTCTGTTCCCTTTAAACAACGCCCTCACAGGTCGGGACAGAGATTTATCACCAAGAATCATTCTGTCTCTGTCACAATGTTTTAATATTTTTGTGTGCTTATATATATATATATATATATATATATATATATATATATATATATATAAATCCCCTGAAGGATTCCATTAAGTGAAGTGCATAGAAAATGCCTTGATGGAAACATTATTATAATAATGGTATAATATATGGCAGACAGTGTAGGAATATATATAAATGGATGCCCATGCTAACACAGTAAGTGTAATTCAATCAGCTAAAAAGGAGAAGAAGGAGCTCCATGTGACATTCCTGGATTTGGCTAATGCATATGGTTCAGTGCCACATGAACTTCTTTGGGCAGCATTTGATTTTTTCAGTGTACCAATGACAATAACAAATCTAGTCAAAGCCTACTTTGGAGATTTGCAATTTAGTTTTTCAACTTCAGAATTCAGCACTACATGGCAATGCCTAGAAGTTGGAATAATGGCAGGATGCACCATTTCTCCACTGGCTTTTACCATGGCAATGGAAGTAATCATTAGGGCATCAAAATGGGTAGTGGGAGGAGAGCTTGGCTTCTGGAATACGACTACCACCAATTCGAGCATACATGGATGACATGACAACCATGACTACAACAGTAGCCTGCACTAATCGGTTATTGGGCAAATTAACCAATAACATTGAATGGGCACGAATGCAATTCAAGCCCACTAAATCAAGGAGCATCTCTATAATTAAAGGTAAAGTAGTAGATAAAAGTTCTTCATTAATGGTGAGGCAATACCAACAGTGTCTGAGAAGCCAGTGAAGAGCCTTGGGAGATGGTACGACGGGGATCTAAAGGACACAGTTCGTGTGGGAGAAGTTAGACAACAAGCTGTGGAAGGGTTGAAGAGCATAGACAGCAGCTTTACCAGGCAAACTAAAACTCTGGTGCTTTCAGTTTGGCCTACTGCCAAGGTTGCTGTGGCCACTGACTGTGTACGAGGTTTCTTTGACAACAGTAGAGAAGCTGGAAGCTTTAATCAGTTCACACATCAGGAAATGGTTGGGAGTTCCACGCTGCCTCAGTAGAGTGGGACTTTATGGTAAAGGAATACTGCAGCTACCTGTCTCCGCTCTAACCGAGGAGTTTAAGTCGCCAAGGTCCGACTGGAAATGACATTAGTAGAGTCACGCGACAAATGCGTAAGGGAGGCAGCACCTGTGTTGAAAACTGGAAGAAAGTGGGTGGCAAAGAAAGCTGTGGAGGATGCAAAGGCTGCCCTTCGAATTGGTGATATCATGGGGCAAGTTCAGCATGGAAGAGGGGGTCTTGGTCTCAGTTCAGCTCCTCCTACATGGCACAAGGCAGCCCCAGCGCAACGGAGGAAGCTTGTAGTCAACGAGGTGCAAAAGCAGGAGGAGAGGATGAGGTGTATAAAGGCCATTTCCCAGGGCAAGCAGGAGAATGGATGAGATGGGAGAGTGTGGAACAACGCAAGATTGGCTGGCAAGACCTATGGTCAATGGAACAGAGCAGGATCAGTTTCCTTATAAGGTCAACATATGATGTTCTCCCATCACCACAGAACCTAAACCTCTGGGTAGGAGAGGATCCCTCATGTCCTTTGTGTTCATCACCTGCAACATTAAGGCACATTTTGACAGGATGTAAGGTGGCTCTTAGCCAAGGACGGTTTACTTGGCGCCATGACCAGGTGCTGCGATGTTTGGCCTTAGCATTGGAAGACAAGCGTAACATGACCAATAAGTTGCCACCTGTTCCATCAAAACATTACACACAAAAGACAACATTCCTCCGCCCAGGAGAGCAACCACCAAGAAAAGGTGTTAAAACCAATCCTCGCCCAGGACAACTGGAAGCTGCTAGAGACTGGAAAATGCTGGCGGATGTTGGTCAACGGCTTATTTTTCCACCTGAGATTGCCACCACAAACCTTCGACCAGATATTGTCTTGTGGTCTGGATCAGCACGCCTTGTTCACCTGGTGGAGTTAACAGTGCCATGGGAGGATGCTGTAGATGAGGCGTATGAGAGGAAGAAACTGCGGTATGCTCAACTAGCCACTGAAGCGGAACAGCGAGGATGGAGAGTCTGGGTTTACCCAGTGGAAGTGGGATGTCGAGGATTTGTGGCACACTCTACAGCCCGGTTTCTCAGAGATGTCGGATTCAATGGCCAAGAGTTGCGTCGCACAGTGAAGAACTTATCTGAAGCAGCAGAGAGGAGCAGCAACTGGCTGTGGTTGAGACGGAAAGATTCTGGCTGGGGATCTCAAGCACAATAGAAAGAAAGAAAGGCTGATATACAGGTAAGTAAGCTGGGCTGAGTTGAGTGGGGACGGAGGGGGTGATGCTGGGACGCCAGAATCACCGTCGAGCCCTCTTGAGGTGTCGTGGGCTAGTCGACGAAACACCGAGGATGGAAGGTGCCCACTTGAAGACCCCAGAGATGTACCCTACTTAGCTCAATCCAGACGGTTGTCATGCTGATGCGCTGGGGAGACCGCACTATGGTTGATCCCGGAGCCAGCATCGCAGCCGTTGTGTGTGCTGATGCGCTTAGGGAGGCAAAATAAGCTGATCCCTGGAGCCAGCATTACACTTCAGCCATCAACACCAGACAGAAGGATATCTACATCATCATATGGAAGGAAGCGCAAATGGATGGAGACACATATGGATCACATTAGTTTACTGTGAAGCTACGTCTTAGTTGGTGCTTATCTTGGCGAGAGCCAAGTTCAAATCAGCATGAAGTTTTAACATCTACTCTCATGTAATGGAAATCATTAGTGACCACAAACAAAAATTAAAAACAGGAGGGTAATTGGGCACAAGCATTGTGATCAGACAATGAAGCATATTTCATCAGGCCCTGGTATCTGTTTGGGCTTGTGCAATAAATAACAGAGGTTACAGAGGGTGACTAATCAGCCTGGTCCATTAGGTCAAGACCTGGAGCTGTTTGAGACCAACCATGCTTACGCATTCCCTCTCTGGCTCCTGTTTTTTTTTTTTTTGCCTTTGATGTATGTCGGTATCAGGTGCAAGAGGGATCAGTGGCTCTCTTCTGAAGCAACATTTAGTATTTTTGCTTGTCTTTGCCTTTGCACTTGCTTCGATCCAAGGTGTCTGACAACTACTAGTAAACAAGCTGTCTAAAAATGGAAAATTGGTTTAATTAAATATATATATATATATATATATATATATATATAATCGATTATTATCTATATTCACTGTATTTAGAACAGAAACAAGCAAAATATGTTCTGCCATTCAGTTATTACCAACAGCAGAGATCTTGTTAGGCACCTCAAATAGTGGGTGACTGAGCAAGCCCTTTGTCCATCTGTACCATCAGTGTTCTAACTCAACCCATTACAGTCGAGAGAGGAACTAACATTTTTTCATGATACTTTAGGCTGGCTTTGAGCAGGCTGGCCTACAACTTTATGTGAAACCTGCTGTCCACGACATGTTGATTTGGCAGTGTTTTGTTTTTCCGAATGGGGAATGTGATTTTATTTATTTATTTATTTATTTATTTTTTGGCACAGATCGGCAACCTGTTTTGTATATTTCACTGCGCCAGTGGCCACTAGTCTTGTTTAATCTAGAGAGCACTCCTCCAGCCAATCACACCTCTCTTGGAGTAGGTTGGCAGGATACAAGCTTCTGTCATCATTCAGTAGTAGTCTGTGACTGAGAGCAGTGACCATTGAGGCTGACTGACTGTCCTCAAACTAAACATTACGTATGATTGCTTGCTAGTTTATTGCTTTTTTGTTGCAAGTGGTGAGCAAAATTTCGTTTTTTTAATCAATTCTTATCTGCAGCTAGCCGGAGATGCACCAGTGCCCATACAACAAAGCAGAAAAAAACTTCAAAAGATGACATAATACTATTTAATTGTAATGTTTTAAACCCTGTGCAAACCCAAGTATATTTATATATGATATTTATAATGCACATTTTTATTGCCTTAACACTTTTCTCTATTAAATGTCATTTGCCATGTGTCTGCCCAGTTCTGAATGCTGTCTAGATCATTTTGAATGATCATTGCTGCTGCAACAGTGTTTGCCACTCCTCCTATTTTTGTGTCGTCTGCAAATTTAACAAACAGCAAACATCATTTTGAAGTTAAAGCATAGTCAATACCTTCACAGTTTGCATGTGTTTGTAGTTTCCATACTGCTGATAGTAATTATTTTGTGTTTGTTTTTTTTTTGCATGAAAATGAAACATCGTTGTTGTAAAAGTTATACAGTAGATTATTTACAAAGCCAGTTTATTCCATTATTGTGGTATTTATAAAAAAAAATACAGTTTTAGGCTTAGTATCATTTCATAGAGTAAGCATGACATGAAGACACACTGGTGCTAAGGTACACATAATTGATTTTTTAAAATTGTATTTTATAATCCATGGAATAAGTTTTAGTTTATTTCTAGGTGCCAGAACTGCAATCCTTTCTTTTGAACTTCTTCCTTCCAGCAATACTATTTACATTGCTACAATTAGCGTCACTTTAGTTTAGCCTCTCTTTTTTTAGTCTATTTTTACTGCAGTTTAATTGAACGAATACTTAGACATGTCTGTTTGTTTGTTCTTATCATAACACTATGTTTATACAATCTAATGTTCTGCCCAGTCTGCGTTCTACTTGTTGGATCAGATACGGGAATAACTGTAAAAATCTGATAAGAATTGATTTTTAGAACAACATTACTAAAGAGTGAAGGGATGCTAATGTAGTGATGAGATAGCATAACCATCTGCAATAAGGATGTGTTAGAGTAATTAGAGTAATACTGTATGAAGCCATAGATTCTACTGGAACACTGATGAAGTGTTTATAATGCATTATCATGTCTGTGCATTATCTTGCCTGTAACTTCAGTTTAGAAATAGGTCATGTTAAAATTAGGTTTTTACATGTAACACCAACTGACCATTATCCAGACTTCATTTTTGGTTTTCATTACTGTTATTTTAGCACTATGAAAAGACTGTTTATGGCCTTGCTACGCCAGTACGGCAGCAAAAATATCAGTGCCCCGGATGAGCGGAAAATATTTTCCCGATCTGCTTTTAAACGCATACAATGCAGAAGACAATTGCCATTGATTCGTACTCAATTGTAAACGTGAGGGAAGACAGCTTTTCTTGTTTTGAAGTCAACATTTTAATTAATGTATTTATTGAATACCTGCCTATGAGTAATCATGTGGTATAATTTTCAAGATGGTTCCCCTTAGTGATCGGTCCGGGCAGTTTTGTCTTGGTTCAGATTTCACCCACTCCCTGTTTTAATATACAGCTCGTATTAACTGTATTGTGAAATTGTAATCACTTTAACTAAATTAGGAATTGTCTGAATGCTGATATCTCACATGTACATTTTCTCTGTACTTCAATACGTAATCTCACTCAACAAAATATTAGTCACATAAAATCCTACACAGCATGTAATAATACATATCACATTACTGTTGCTTGAAAGTAACAGAAATACAACTCGAAAGAAAAACAAATTTGAAGTAACATTAGAACATCAGTGTTAAAATGTGCTCCCTTGAGCCATTTTTAGTACAAGCAAAGGCTTATTATCCCTATGTATCTACAGCCAACTATACTGGAGGCTGTGTTGTCCTGTGTTTAAAGAAAAGGGCTTGTAACCAGGAGGTCCACGGTTCAAATCCTGGCTCACTCGCTGACTCACTGTGTGACCCTGAGCAAGTCACTTAACCCCCTTGTGCTCCGTCTTTTGGGTGAGACGTTGTTGTATGTGACTCTGCAGCTGATGCATAGTTCCCACACCCTAGTCTCTGTAAGTCGCCTTGGATAAAAGTGTCTGCTAAATAAATTAATAATAAACTAATGTGACAATTTATTTCAAAGAGATAATAGGAGTGCCACTATCATGGTAAAAAAAGGGTGGTATTAATGCAAATGAGAATTGATCAAATGACACAGAAGAAATGTGAATTAAATAAGAAGCAAGGAGTAAAGTTTGGAGGAGTGATAATAACACACCTCCTGTCTTAACTCCAGTTTTGTCACGAGTACGTGAATCGTTTAGAGGAGTGAAAATAACACATCTCCAGTCTTAACTCCAGTTTTGTCACAGGTACGTGAATCGTTTAGAGGAGTGAAAATAACACATCTCCAGTCTTAACTCCAGTTTTGTCACAGGTACATGAATCGTTTAGAGGAGTGAAAATAACACATCTCCAGTCTTAACTCCAGTTTTGTCACGGGTACGTGAATCGTTTAGAGGAGTGAAAATAACACATCTCCAGTTTTAACTCCAGTTTTGTCACGGGTACGTGAATCGTTTAGAGGAGTGAAAATAACACATCTCCAGTCTTAACTCCAGTTTTGTCACGGGTACGTGAATCGTTTAGAGGAGTGATAATAACACACCTCCAGTTTTAACTTCAGTTTTGACACGGGTACGTGAATCGTTTAGAGGAGTGAAAATAACACATCTCCAGTCTTAACTCCAGTTTTGTCACGGGTACGTGAATCGTTTAGAGGAGTGATAATAACACACCTCCAGTCTTAACTCCAGTTTTGTCACGGGTACGTGAATCGTTTAGAGGAGTGATAATAACACACCTCCAGTTTTAACTCCAGTTTTGTCACGGGTACGTGAATCGTTTAGAGGAGTGATAATAACACACCTCCAGTCTTAACTCCAGTTTTGTCACGGGTACGTAAATCGTTTAGAGGAATGTGAACTTTTTCACGGTTTGCGGTTTGGGTGTGGGTAATAAAAAAAATGCCATTTTTGGGTCAGGCTCAGGTCTGAAATTGAATCACCAAAAACATTTTCTGTCTTTTCAAAGTACTTGTCTGTAACCCTTTCCCAAATAACGTATTAGAAGGTACATGTATTTCCTGCACCAAAGCATTAGGTGATTAGGGAGGAATCAGCTGACTAAGCAGTGTTCTTGGTTTGAATTGTCGCTTGTTTGATACATCGCAAGATCCTTTTATCACGTCACCGAACATAATAGACTTCTCAAGACAAACTGGTTAGACTTGATTCAAAATAAGGCTATGCTTTAATTATCCTTGATAAAAGTTATTTATGCTGTCTTCTTAGTTCCAAATTCTGAAATAACCAATTAGGCTAAATTTAGAGTCAATCTTGTTGGTGCCATTTTCAAGATACTGAAAAATGTCAGTGCAACAAAGGTAAATGTTATACCTGTTTTGCATATTTCTACAATTTCCTTTTGACATTAATATACTGTCATTCAGAAGTATTTCCAGGTACACTGGACAAAGGCTATATCTTTAATAAAACTTGAAAACTGTCAGTATAAGTTTAGTTGAAAATAAAAATAGATATGTTAAAAAAAATGTATTTATATTCAAAATATCATTCAAAAGTGGTACTATTTATTGTATAGTAACTTGTGTGAATGACCATGGATTCACATTTTCAATAGTAGTATGGTTGACATTTAATTCTTAATACATACACAAAATCATTTCGAGAGAAACTGTATGCATTGTGGATCCAGGAACACTTAAAAACCAGAGCAGTTATAGTAGTCAAGTGTTTAAACCACATGTTGACGTATAAGTCCTATCATAAAAGGTGTTTCTTTAGAAGACCCTGCCCATTACAAGCTCATCTGCCTTAAAGCAACTTTTACATATTAATTGTCAAAGAATAATAAACAACCACAAAATCAACACATTAGCTCTTCGGAATCATTTTCTACTCAAACATTTTCCTTACTGCTGACATCTTGGCTTGTCCTCCCACAACAGAGACACATATGTAATGGAAGTCAAAGCTTCAAATTGTGATATTTCATTCCTAAATGATTTATTTCGGGAGTTGGGAGTGGAAACCTCTTTGAGACTGATCCTCATGAATCCTCAGTAATGTGTGCTGGCTTTTTAAAGTACCTGCCAACACAGTTTTCTATAAAAGTCTGTGTTCTTCATTGTGACTAAAACTTAGGTACTCGTTCACTAAATATTTTCTACACAGTTTCACACAGTTTTCTTTTTTTTCTGGTCGAATTAAACACCTTAACCTTATTCACCAATAGCTGTCAACTTTAGTTTCAAAGAGTTGTACAATTACTCAGGTTACAATCTGCTCATGAATAATTTAATCTTGATTTTTCCTAATTCACAAATTATTTCACCAGATGAAATTAAGTCACTTTCTCCAGTTCTTTTTCAGTTACTTCAAGCATGCAGATTCTGGCAACAGTGTGTTTAAAGGGTCGTGTATTTCCTTTATGTTGGAAATGCCTACCATGACTCTCATGTACTGTATCAGAAGAAGTTGCCTCCCGGGGATGTCTGCTCGTCGCTGCCCGGGATGCCTGCTCGTCATCGCCGGGGATGACTGCTCGTCACCGCCGGGGATGCCTGCTCGTCGCCGCCCGGGGATGCCTGCTCGTCGCTGCCCGGGGATGCCTGCTCGTCGCCGCCCGGGGATGCCTGCTCGTCGTCGCCCGGGGATGCCTGCTCGTCGTCGCCCAGGGATGCCTGCTCGTCGCCGCCCGGGGATGCCTGCTCGTCGCCGCCCGGGGATGCCTGCTCATCGCCGCCCGGGGATGCCTGCTCGTCGCCGCCTGGGGATGCCTGCATGTCGCCCCCGGGGATTTGTGGTGTCCACCAGCTGGAAATTCTGTGGCCGGGGCGGGAGGTCAGGAGATCACCTCCTCAAGTAGCAGTTTCACGGCAGGAAGTTCTGTTGCTGGAGCCCCAGAAGAGGGAGCTGCCGACTACGGAGATGGGGGGGGAGGTCAGGAGACCACCCCCATTGGCAGCAGGTCGGCTGCCAGGATTGCCTTGGCCAGAGGAGCCAGCCTGTGTGCGGTCAGCCTGGCCACTGGTAGTGTTGGCATGGGAGGAGGACCTCCCACCATGGCTGCCATCCATGGACCAATTGATCCAATTGGGACTTTGGGGCTAAGGGGAGAGGTGGCTGTTGGGGCCACGTGTGCTGTGGGATATGTGGCAAGGTAAAAAAGCCCTGCACATAAAGAGGGGGCAGGGCAAAGCTTGGCATGTAAATAAATAGTCTGTTTATTCAGCAATGGTGAATGTATTGCGGTGTACTGTATTATTATTTATGTAATGTTTGTTGTTTAAGAACGAGTCATTTAATGTATTGTTTTGTATGATTTGAATGTATGTTGTGTTTGAGTTAAAAAAAAAACATGCCGTTTTGTTTGTTATTGTTTGGTTTAAATGCGGTCTGACAGAGGCGGTGCTAGCAGCTTGTCTCTGCCATACAGCTCGTGTGAATGCATGGTCGGTACATGATTATTGACTGTTGGCCATGCAAACTAAAACCCTGTGTAGAATGTGACCATCTCCGAAATTGATTAATTGAGTGTTAATTCGGAGATGGTCACAAGTATATAAACCTGCAGCTTTTCTGTGTTCTGTGTGGGTGTTCATAGGAGAGAATGACAGCAAGCAGAGAAAAGCAAAAACAAAACTGAAAGTAAAAAGCAAGCAATTGCTACTCATGCTGGGCAGACCAGTGCAGTATTTGTTTGTGAACTTTTTATTTGGCTTTGTGAGCAGTGTTTTTTGTTTAAATATTTAATTTATTTTTGTTTAATCTTCTGGGGTCTGTTTTAATGATGTTAACACTGGTAGATCTTTAAACCAGCTTATTAAATATTTAGAATCCTGATTTTTTTATCCTGGGGTCTATTTTAACAATGTTAACACTGGCAGATCTTTAAGTCTTATAAGTCTTAGAAGTGTGTTAAGTGGGTTCTTTCACTGAGCTGCTTTGATTATCTCACTTAATGCGCCCACTGTATCCTTAGACCGATATTACAGTGTAAAACGTGGATGAGTAGCAGTTCTATTGTATTTAGATATCCAAAAACAGTGCATCTTAATGTTTTAATTGTGTTATTTTTATTTTTGTGGTGTAAATTATATGTTTGTATAAAATATCAAGGCAAACTGGAAAATGTTTTTAAACTCAATGTTACAGTCCTGTGCTTAAAGCTGTGAGTATGTCACAGAATACCACATGACATGAACACAATGGCCATTTTCAAAAGGCAGAGAAGAAATCCACATCAATGTTTTTTAATATTGACATTTGTATTTTGTTTCAATTCATATATAATCAGTTTATAAATAGTGAATAAGACAGGGTTTCCTGAGCTTTTATTCAGGGATATATAGCTGGTACATATGTCAGGGATGTGATTTGTAACAGTACATGAATCAATCCAAAGCTTGTATATATTATTGTTCACAATATGAGGCATTCTCTATGAAATTGCATTTGAGGTTGATCTTTACCTACCCTTTGACCTCTGAACTCTTGGTTGCCAAGGAAATGAGTTTCCAGGGCAAATGAGTAACAAAGAAATCCAGCTGTGTTTGTCCAGAAATTCAGCGCAGGTACTGGTCACATTTTGATATGTATACCACATATTGAACCAACCTGCAGTTTGAGCACTCAAATCCATATAAAAAAACATGTATGTACAGAGCAGAACAGTATTAAAATAATGAAGTGGGTCACAAAGAGATGGCATTCTGGTTCATTAAAAAATTGTCATGCTGTCAAATTTCCTGTAATTTTGAAATGTATTCCAATAGTTTTACTATTTGAAAGGCTTTCATATAATATTTCTCTAACCAGACGTATAGAGCTTTAATATATCTAGGTTTATGATCTTCAAAAATTAAGCTAGCAATATCCTATAAAAGGATACCTACTTTTATAAGTTACACTTTAGGTTTCATAGTGTGCAAAAACCAGCAATTATTTCTTTGATATTGCCATTTATAATATTTGTGTAATTTAACGCTCAGCTACAATTTACAGTACACTGTAAATAACCATATGAAATAAAAAGGATGAATACATTCATCTAATTAATCATGAAATGCAAACAAGATTTCTATTTGTTTCTACCCAAGTGTAGATTTAGATACAATTAAGTTAACAACCTGTGAAGCTGATTTTTCAGTCTTAATTAAATTGTGTTCGTTAAGGCATAATGTATATGTCTCTGTAGATCTGGATGCAAGCTGGCACACTCTGCAACATCCTTTGGCAAAGCTGCCAATCAGAAAAGAAAAAAAAAAAACGACCCTCTTCTCAGTGTAAACCCTCATAAATACATGGGCTGTTTGCTCCTGTTATTTGTGATGTACTGACATTTCCAGACTGAGGGAAATCTTCTGGTAGCTTTTGCTCTGAGTTACTTGAGACGTTGAAATTGTTTGACTGGTGGCACTGAGCTGCTGTATATATAACACCACTCAGCTTGGTTTGGTTTGGTTCGATGGTTGTTTACTCTGTGAAAGGGATCCTTGATAACTATATGAATGTTGTTAACTGCATTTCTTTATATTGTGGGAAGTTGCATTGCACTTGGGATACCAGCACCAGACTCTGTAATGAACTATTGAACCCTTAGGGTTCCCTTTACCAAAGGACTATACAGCCTATGCACCCATGTGTTTCAATGTGTTTACATTTGCTGCCTTTCCTTTATGTTTCTGGAAACAACGCTGTACTTTTTCATCAGAAAAAGAACAGCTGAACTGTATTGAAAACCCAGTTTTGTGGCATTTCAAAATAGATTTAATTTTGATACTAATAACAATGTAATTAAAAAGTGATTGTGGAGGAGACCTCAGGCATCATTTTCCTACATGCTGTTATATTATATATTGTCTGCAAGTTTAATATTTTATTGCTTCAAGGAAATAAATGCATTTTTAAAAACTCTCATTAAAATTGTGATGGTTACTTAATGTAGTATTTATAAATATTCAAGGTCCACCAGAAAAATGTATATTTAATATATTATTATTCACAGCATTTTGTTTTTAGGGAACATGCATGGGTGCATTATGATAATTAAGCATTATTGTCAAGTATGAATAGGACTATAAGAAGGGTACTTTTACCTTCAGGGCAATAATTGCAACACAGATATGGCAGTAACCTTGATTGGAAAGAAGGTCTCCCATTGAGACACAATTTGAAACAATTTTTTTAGCAATCCTGATTTCATTATACTGTAATTGTATTTCACTTCCAATAATATTAATAAGTGGATCTATAAATCAACCTTTGAGGAAAATGACATAGTTAAAGTGGGGTGCTATGTGATGATATTTAGATCTGCCACTGTTCAGATCATCTGAATTGCCCTAGCGTGTTACTGTATTGTATTATTAAATATTTTTAGAAAATGAAAAGTGAAGGAATTTGGTTTGATGAAATAGGTGAAAATGATTTATTCGTTTGGACAACGCTTTTGGTAAAATACAGTATACTGTTTAGTATTGTCGTTTTAATATGTTAGCGTTATTGGATATAAATAAACCTCTCATTGAGCATATTGAACAAATAAGGGTTTTGTAGAAATGTATGGACCAAATTATGAACTAACACTCAAGTAGTTATCCTATTAAAATAAGTTGTATTGCAATGTATTTGTATGTAAATTAGTATTTTTCAGTTTGGTAACTTGTTTTTTGGAAGGTGTCAGATTTTGTATTTCAAGCACTCTGGTTTCAAAGTTAGATACAGCTTTGAGGAGCTTGAGGCATTCTAATAAAACAACCATTCTGATGATGGGGTTTTTTTGTGTTTTTTTTTTTTTTTAACAGAACAAATACCATTATTAGTAAATAAATACTTAAGTAACATTCACAGCCCACAACCAGCTATAACTTTACATAACAGTGTGTTAAGCAAAAATAATGCCGATAAGAGTATTTAAGATAATACAGTCACACAGAGAATACATTTTTCATATAATATAAATGCAGTAAGTGAAGTAGTACTTTTCTTTCCAAACAGTATCTTGACTAAAATTGACAGCTTTCCCTATGAGTACAGCCCAGCTCTCCATTACATTGTATAGCTCAGGCAAGCATTCACAGGATATGCAGTGCAGTGTATAATGTGAATGGGCTCTATCACAGGATGCGCAGTGCAGTGTATAATGTGACCGGGCTCTATCACAGGATACGCAGTACAGTGTATAATGTGTGCGGGCTCTATCACAGGATACGCAGTGCAGTGTATAATGTGTGCGGGCTCTATCACAGGATACGCAGTGCAGTGTATAATGTGACCGGGCTCTATCACAGGATACGCAGTGCAGTGTATAATGTGAGCGGGCTCTATCACAGGATACGCAGTGCAGTGTATAATGTGACCGGGCTCTATCACAGGATACGCAGTGCAGTGTATAATGTGACCGGGCTCTATCACAGGATACGCAGTGCAGTGTATAATGTGACCGGGCTCTATCACAGGATACGCAGTGCAGTGTATAATGTGACCGGGCTCTATCACAGGATACGCAGTGCAGTGTATAATGTGACCGGGCTCTATCACAGGATACGCAGTGCAGTGTATAATGTGACGGGCTCTATCACAGGATACGCAGTGCAGTGTATAATGTGACCGGCTCTATCACAGGATACGCAGTGCAGTGTATAATGTGACCGGCTCTATCACAGGATACGCAGTGCAGTGTATAATGTGACCGGGCTCTATCACAGGATACGCAGTGCAGTGTATAATGTGTGCGGGCTCTATCACAGGATACGCAGTGCAGTGTATAATGTGACCGGCTCTATCACAGGATACGCAGTGCAGTGTATAATGTGACCGGGCTCTATCACAGGAAACGCAGTGCAGTGTATAATGTGAACGGGCTCTATCACAGGATACGCAGTGCAGTGTATAATGTGACCGGGCTCTATCACAGGATACGCAGTGCAGTGTATAATGTGACCAGGCTCTATCACAGGATACGCAGTGCAGTGTATAATGTGACCGGGCTCTATCACAGGATACGCAGTGCAGTGTATAATGTGACCGGGCTCTATCACAGGATACGCAGTGCAGTGTATAATGTGTGCGGGCTCTATCACAGGATACGCAGTGCAGTGTATAATGTGAACGGGCTCTATCACAGGATACGCAGTGCAGTGTATAATGTGAGCAGGCTCTATCACAGGATACGCAGTGCAGTGTATAATGTGTGCGGGCTCTATCACAGGATACGCAGTGCAGTGTATAATGTGTGCGGGCTCTATCACAGGATACGCAGTGCAGTGTATAATGTGTGCGGGCTCTATCACAGGATACGCAGTGCAGTGTATAATGTGAACGGGCTCTATCACAGGATACGCAGTGCAGTGTATAATGTGTGCGGGCTCTATCACAGGATACGCAGTGCAGTGTATAATGTGAACGGGCTCTATCACAGGGTACGCAGTGCAGTGAATCAAATGAGAATGCGCTAACATAGTGTCATAATCTTCAAATATATGAAAGTCAGCTCGAAATATAGCTTGAAAGTCACGTGAGAAAAAATCAGTCAAGTGATGTGTTGTTTTCTGCTGTTTCCATTCTCTCCTGGAGACGACTCATGATGTAAATCAGTTAACTCAAACTGAGCACAGTAGGGATTCAAGGAAATGCATGCACATGGATCAGGGAGTGGTTAACATGTAGAAAACAGAAAGTACTGATTAGAGGAGAAATCTCAAAATGGAGCGAGGTAACCAGTGGAGTACCACAGGGATCAGTATTAGGTCCTCTGCTCTTTCTAATCTACATTAATGACTTAGATTCTGGTATAGTAAAGACTTAAAAATAGGAGGCGTGACAAACAGCGTTGCAGCAGCAAAGGTCATTCAAAATTATCTGGACAGCATTCAGAACTGGGCAGATACATGGCAAATGACATTAAACAGAAAAGTGTAAGGTACTGCATGCAGGCAATAAAAATGTCCATTATAAATACCATATGGAAGAAACTGAACTGAAGAAGGAATCTATGAAAAAGATCTATATGTTGACTCAGAAATGTCTTCATCTAGGCAATGTGGGGAAGGTATAAAAAAGGCCAACAAAATGCTTGGATATATTGTGAAAAGTGTTGAATTTAAATCAACTTTACAATGGATTGGTAAGACCTCATCTAGAATATTGTGTTTAGTTCCAGTCACCTTGCTACAAAAAGGATATTGCTGCTCTAGAAAGAGTGCAAAGAAGAGCGACCAGAATTATTCCTGATTTAAAAGGCATGTCATTTGCAGACAGGCTAAAAGGATTGAATCTATGAAGTCTTGAACAAAGAAGACTGCGGGGCTATCTGACAAGCATTCAGAATTCTAAAAGGTATTGACAATGTTGACCCAGGGGACTTTTTCGACCTGAAAAAAGAAACAAGGACCAGGGGTCACAAATGGAGATTAGATAAAGGGGCATTCTGAACAGAAAATAGGAAGCACTTTTTTACACAGGGAATTGTAGGAGTCTGGAACCAACTCCCCAGTAATGTTGTAGGAGTCTGACACCCTAGAATCCTTCAAGAAGCTGCTTGATGAGATTCTGGGATCAATAAGCTACAAACAACCATACGAGCAAGATGAACCTCCTGGCCTCCTCTCGTTTGTAACTTTTCTTATGTATAAGCACCAACTACACATAATGATAATATTGGCACTTGCAGTTGTAACAAATCCCCCTGTTACTGGTGGAGTTTTTACTTGTTATGATCCATTGAGTCATTACTGTGGGTGGAGTTACAGTGGTTTTGTACATTGGACTATTAAAATCTCCATCTCAGCCCAGCCTAACTTTTGCATTCCTTATCCACTATGTGCATCTTGGGCCACGTTCATTCATGTCTTGCAACGTTTTTCAAATTCTAGAACAGCACAATTTAAAATAAACTGCAGTAGCCTTAATAAATAATCATGGAAATTGTTTTTGTGCTGTACTGTATGCTGTGACACATCACAAGCAATCTGCTGCTGGTTAACCAATAAAATGATCAGTGGCAGAGGAGATTTACTAACAGAGCACTAACCCATTGAAGAAACTACCTTTAAGAGCAATGTCACCGATGGAACAGTGTTCACTAGGGTTTTGACAAAGCAATGTATTTAGGGTTGGTACAGTAGGTGCCAAGAGTTAGAAAGAGATAGTATTTTCCAAAATTGATTTTTTTTGTCATTCTTCAAAAGCTTGCTGCCTTTTACATTAAAAAAGCCAAGGCTGACTACAGCTTTATTGGATCGGAGTCACAAACATGTGTTATTCCTTACAACTACAGTACTTAAAGAATATGTTAACTTGTTTTAACTACTTCTTTTTACCCATTTTGAAATGGCCAATTTGCCTCACCTCAGCCAATAATTACAGACATACCTGTGATTTTCATCTTTGGCATTCTTGTTAACATCTTAATGGAGAAGTCCACAATAAAGAAGATATTAGAGTTTTAAGGTAGTGGTATTAAGACCTGGTGTTTATATTATTAAAATGTCCATTATATTAAATATCAAATTAACAAACAAACACATAAATCTGACCTCCTTTTCTTCCCCTCCTCATCTTCCCCCTCCTCTGCTCTCTCTATCTCCATTCCTCTGAAATCTACCACACTCTCTCCCTCCTCCTCAACCAAGAACCTCAGAGTAACCCTGGACCCCTGCCTCTCCTACTCCCAGCACATCTCCACTCTAGCACGCACCTGCCATTTCTCCCTGAACAAAATACGAAGAATCTGACCCTTCCTCACCAACTACTTCACCCAACTCCTCGTCCAGGCCCTGGTACTCTCCCGCCTAGACTATTGCAACTCCCTCCAGGCCAGGATAAGATAGCACTCTGCCTTTAATTCACTTTAGCTTGCACTTATCTGCTCTCTATTTCAATGTATTTAATCCTGCACTTGATCCAATCTGTAGTATTTTGTATTTCACTTACACTTGTATCTAACCCTGATGTAAGTATCATCACTGTTATCTGCTCTTGAATTGCCCCGATATCAAATCGTACTGTGTTTTGTATTTGCTCTTATTAGGACTGAAGTCATTGTATTTTGTATCTTGCTCTTAATTGTACTGTAATTTTTGATATGTATTTTATTTTATATACAACTGTAAGTTGCCCTGGGTAAGGGCTTCTGCTAAGAAAAAAAATAAATAATGATAATGTAATACATACATAAAAAGGGTAATAACAACAATTAATTCAAAACTTCAGATATCTTAAAATTGGTACCATAACTTGAAATGAAATTTCAGATAATTGTATGCATCTGGCTTGTACATTCATGTAAAAAATAAAGTTTCTGTCTTCAAAAGTTATAATGACCTAAAAAAAGAGACCATAAAAAGAACCAAAGCCAAATAGATGGGGGTATCACCTACTGAGGTTTTCTTGACACTAGTTAAAATATTGTAACAGGGTTTGCAGCTCTCAGCACGATGCACAGATGAAGTGTACTTTTTGAAGCCTGTTGTGCCTCACACCTTCAAAATGATCAAAACATCTCAGCAGACATTGCAGAGTGCAATGGCTCTCTGAAATAGCATAGCTCTCTTCGTTATCTGTTCAATCCTGGTACAGAGATCGATAATGAGGCTCATTAGAGGATATTTTCAGCTCACGCCACGATCAGTTGTAATTATACAGCAGTAAAGCTGGCGCACTCTGACTGTTTTTTAAAGTCTCAATGATGCCTTTTCAATTGACCAGAGTAGCTTTTTTTTATTTGTAATAAGGCAAAACTTGATACCTTTGTCTCAACATCGTTGCAAATAATTCATAGATCAAAAAACACTATTATTATTTACTGGTGTCCAAAATACACACATACAGTATGAATATAGCTTGTTATCTTATTAATCTTTTATTTTTGGCAAAATTCAATTTTTCTATAGGCAGAACCTTGACTAAGAATTAACTTAAGAATCTTTACCGATTTGTTATGAAAATGCTTATATAGTGCCCAACCGCTCTAATTTTGGTGCATGGACACAGATGAAGCGATCTCTTTTCCATGGGGAAATCAAATTAGTGTTTCTGCACCATGCCATTCAGGGCCGGATTAAGTTTAATGGGGGCTCGGGGCTGTTATCGTTTTGGGGGCCCCTCTTTGCATATTCATTTGCTTCCCTTTACTGTTTTACTACCACCATACTCGATTAACATTAATGTCAAATTATTCAGTCTTAGCTGATCCATATTTTACCTGATTCAATGTTTGCATTAGCGTCAGTTTTGAAAATTAGCATTGGCCACAACGTTACTTACTGGCAGATACAAAATGGGAAGTGCAAACTGCAGACTCTTTTGTTGTAATAGCAGGTTATCTGGAAACATACTGCCTCCGGTATTTTAATATGAATTAGTTTATTTGTATTTGGAACAAGAATTTCTCAGTCTAAAAGAAAACTATATGGAAACAGACACAACCCGAAACTACTACTGAAACAGAGTGAGAAAAAGGTGAGACTTATTTTTATTTTTCCATGGAGATTGCCCCACTGTAATCCATGTAAAACTAGGTCGTTTCCTCCTGTTGATTTCTCTCCATTATATTTTCCGAAGTACTGGTACCTTCACATGCATTTGTTGGTACTTTATTAAAATAGCGTGTAAGTGTTGGTGTTTTATTTAACATATCTTCCTCGCGATGACACTGTGTTTGTTATGTTTCTGCTTTTCAGCGTCACTCTTATACTTCCTAGGTGCTGTGGTAACACTGTATATTAATGTGGTGCTTATTAATGTTTTATAAATATGGAATATACTGTATGCTTAATAACTATGTTATAGAGTGTTAATAAAGCCTTATATATGGTTTATAACCATGCAATAGCCATAGATGGAATTACAGTTTTATAAAGGGGATCGTTTTTAGCCACCAGTTCTACTTTGTGATGTTTAACCATGCAATAGCCATAGACATAATTACGTTTTTATAAAGGGGACAGTTTTTAAGCCACCATTGTACTTTGGGATGTTTAACCCTTTGCAGTCCATTTATTAAGTGCGTGTCAGGCGCATCAGGTCCAATTTATTTTCACACATGCAGTTAATTTTAGACACGCTGTTTAAAAGTATTTTTTTTCCACAGTCAAACAGGTTTAAAAGTCCCTGCATATCAACAAAGCACTCACTAGGCATCTCCAGCCCCGCCCCACCCTTTCGTTCGCTATAGCTTTCACATATGCTAAGAAATAAATAATAATAATAGTCGTACATACCGATCAATCATCTCCTGATCACTCGTTTTATCACCAAACACCTCAATAATGCGATCCAAGTCATTATTTTATTACTATAACATCTGAAAAAAGCTCTGCAAATGTCCGTGATATTCTCTGCGCGCTGATGCAATTGCAGCCTGCTTGTTTCCTTATGGCCGCCGTTATCTGATGCCAGGGGCAAGTATGACTATTCATGAGCTATACCCTTTTTTTCTGCTTGTCTCAGCTCCTGTCGCTTCCACTCGGCCATTGAATGGTTTTCTCAGCTTTTTCTGGAGAAAAAACGACTAGAAACCTGTTTTTTGTGTTTTTTTGATGATGTCGGACAGGGTCAGACATTGGACCAGATAGGAATAATTGCAATGTCGGACATATTATTATTATTATTATTAATAATAATTGTTTATTTAGCAGACGCCTTTATCCAAGGCGACTTACTGAGACTAGGGTGTATGAACTATGCATCAGCTGCAGAGTCACTTACAACTACGTCTCACCCGAAAGATGGAGCACAAGGAGGTTAAGTGACTTGCTCAGGGTCACACAATGAGTCAGTGGCTGAGGTGGGATTTGAACCGGGGACCTTCTGGTTACAAGCCCTTTTCTTTAACCACTGGACCACACAGCCTCTTATAGGACCGCAAAGGGTTAAACATAATTCTATCTTTAGCTATTGCATGGTTATAAACCCTCTATAATGCTTTATTAATGCTCTAACATAGTTGATAAGCATCTACTATATATTTATAAAACATGAATAAGCAGCACCTTAATATAAAGTGTTACCGGTGCTGCTTTGTCAGACATTTACAGGTTCTGATCTGCGTCACGTTCGCGCTGCAGCATACCTGATAAAAGTGGCACGTGACTTGATCGTAGGTCAAGTCATATGATCAGGCAGTCCCTGCTCCTCCAACGCAACACGACTTGGTAAAACAGACATGTTCTGATCCATACAGTCACACGCTACTTATTTATTTTTTAGATATTGTATTATAAATTATATATATATTTTTGAGGCCCCTCAAAATCTGAGGCCCTGGGCTGCAGCCCCTAAAGCCCCTGCATTAATCTGGCCCTGATTCCCTATGTGCCACTTCAGATGGTACACCAATCGGAGTCTCGATAACCAGCGCATATTTTAAACGTTTGCAGAATCAAGAGTCACACACATCTCCCAATTCCCAATTGTATGATTCAGTCAGTCGTCCTTGTGATGCAATGAAGAGAAAATTAGGAACTTATATTACAAACTACAGGACTAAAGTCTAAGAAGGCTAACAATGTTCTTTAGTAAAAATGCTGACGAAGAAGACGTGCATCCTATGACTGGGCATAAACACGGGTTTAAAGCTGCTTTGTATATCGGTCAGTGCAGAGACCCAGGGATTGGAATGAACGACTGTCCTTGCAACTGGCTTAGTATAGCATTTTGTACCCTGGGTGTTACATTGTACATTTGCAGGGGGAATAAAGTGTATATTAAGCTGTGATTTGGTGGGGGAGGAATGAGGTGCTGGTGGGCTGGAATGTGTGTCCATGTTTTTCCTGTGTGTCTGACTTAGTTGTGTAGGTTAATCAAGGGCAGTGGTGGCAGATATATTTTTGGCAACGCCCCGCCAAAAAGTAGGCAAATTGTGTTTTTTAAACCAGCCAAGAACCGCACTTACATTTAAGATTGATATATTACAAAAGCATAACGTGCTACACATTTATATAAAATAAAAATTAAACACAGAATACATTTATAAACTATTTATTTATCTGCTTTGTTTGTTTTACAGTACCAGAACCAGTTTTTTTTTTTTTTTTTTTTTTTTTATCTGATGAGATCTAATGTGTTAGGTCCAGAAACAAATTTATTCACAATGTAGTGTAAAATTAAATTGTCCAGAATTGTCAGCGGATACAGTCTTTAAAAATAAATGTTAAAACAATTCTGATTCAGTTCTTAAATTGGTGACAAATAAAAAAATAACAGTGTTTGTGTGATTTGTAATTTCATTGGATGCAGAGCTCCAGAAAAAAAGACAGGAGCAAGACATGATATACTATCAGGGCATCGTGATTCTGCACTGGTAATGACCTCATAAACATGCATGGTAAAAAAATAACCAAACCACCAAAGACAATATTTACCTGATAGATGCTTTCAAAACCAACCAAATTTGATTGGAAAACCGCCAATATGGCAGCACTGATCAAGGGTGAGTAGCCAGTACTGTAGACCAAAATGTGAAAGTACCGGAACGCCAATTAAAATATAGATTTTTCTAAAACAAATTATACAAAATCACATTTTATTTGTACATTGAACTAGAGGTAACATTTAATAAGTAATGCATGGAATCTTGCTTCCCCTGATGATCTGGAGTACCACATCAGCCTCTTATGTAAAGCAACACAGTAAGTTAGGTGTACCATATGTGAGGTCTGCTATCATTTGCCACTCCATAACTTGCTATTTGGGAATTAAAGTAATTTGCAGTTGAGCGCTAATGAACATAATAAATTATTTTTTTTTAAAAACAACATCTACTTTTGCAGTGTGCAATTTAGTATAGCAGAATGCACCAAAATTAACTAAACTGTTTAATGATATGCATATAACCAATGTCCTTGACCTCAGCTATTTCTTTTATTATTATTATTATTATATGAAACAGTGTTTTATGTTTTAATGCTGCATTGTCTGCTTTGTGCAGTGCATAAATGATCTGGATTTTTCCATGATGCAGGATCAGCAGTGAAAACAAAATACCCAGATGGCTAAAGGAAGGTAATTTGCACTCACAGTGGGTGACTGTAGACTGCCTCTAATTAACATAAAGCATAATGGAAGTCATTTACAGGGGATTAGAGCATTATTAACATATACTGTATACGATATGGTAATAATACAGACATCACTGTGGAAAAAATGCCACTTGACTACCAGGTCAAATGGTCCCACTGAGAGAAAAGCCAGATATATTTGTTAAGATTACTTTCAGCTACTCCACAACAAGCACTAACAAGAGGCTGTGTATTTAAAGGCTACAGAGCTATTTAGCTCATTTAGTTCAGATTCATTATGGTGTAGCCAATTGTCACGTAAAAGTAGAAGAGCTTCACATTTCTAAATTCAGACTGATAACAACAAGGGCTGCTTCAGAATCCTTTTTGTTATAAATCTGTGGCGGAGTGTCCCGCCCCTATGTATTATTATTTGTATTTTTGTTTGCGGCGCGGGTAAAAGCGCCGCGTCTTTTTATATTTATATTTAAAAACCCCGTGAGGATGCATGACTGATCAGCTACTGATTATTTAACTAGCTAACAGTCATGCATCCTTACCAAACGCGTGCAGACTGTGGCCGAGGGGTAATAAGATAAACAGCTAGTTAACCCCTCGGCCAGAGTATAAGAACCGACAGCTGTCTGTGCTGCGGTGTGGAGTGTTGGAGTGTACAGAGTACGGGGAGTGGAGAGAGAGAACGACATAAAAACAATTGCTAAAACGTGCTGGATTAGCCAGCACGCCACTTACTTGTTTGTCTGCGTACCCTTTGGTTTCTGTTTTGTTTAAATCTTTTGTTTTGTTTTGTTTGTTTATTAATAAATACGCTGAGTGCCGTTGCACTCAGCTTCAATCGCCCATCCATTGTTTTTGTTTCAGTTACTTCCTGGTCCGTGACATCAGCACTGCAAGCCAGACTGTCACATATGGTGTCCTGCGTGGGACAAACAACGCCTCCAACAGCCGGACCAGGAATACAAAGGGCGTTTTATTTTTTCGAAAAGTGTTTTTGTGTTTGAAAAAAAAAAAAAATGGGAAGAAGCGGCAAGAAAGCAGCAACAGCAGCAGGTGGCGCATCAAGAGCAGCGGGCCCGTCACAGGTCCCGTCGCGTCTCTACTACGCCGGATGTTTGCCTTGCCTGTCTGGATGAGGAAGGGTGGTGCTTCCTGTGTGGCGAGGTAAGGTATCTTCCACTCAGCCAGAGCCACGCATGGCATAAGATGGAGGAGCCTGAGCGTCCGGCATCAGGGGGAGAGGGCCCGCTGGCTAAGACGAGTTCACTCTCCTCTGAGGGAATCTGGGGCTGGCTGGTGGAGCCTGGGAGGAATGCTGAAGAGGCCCTCGCCGATGTGATCAACCTCCTGTGGGCCAGAGATGGAGAGCGATGGGAAGCCTGGGAAAAGCAACACTGCCCAGTGTCCCTCGCGGAGGTTGCGGACATGGTAATCCGCTACCTGGCTGCAGATATGGCAGGGCTACCGCTATCTCCAGCTCCATCGGGAAAAGCCCAGCCGCTGCCATCTCCAGCCAGAGGGAGATGAGTCATCGCTGCCTTCTCCAGCCAGAGGGAGAGGAGTCGCCGCTGCCTTCTCCAGCCAGAGGGAGAGGAGTCGCCGCTGCCTTCTCCAGCCAGAGGGAGAGGAGTCGCCGCTGCCTTCTCCAGCCAGAGGGAGAGGAGTCGCCGCTGCCTTCTCCAGCCAGAGGGAGAGGAGTCGCCGCTGCCTTCTCCAGCCAGAGGGAGAGGAGTCGCCGCTGCCTTCTCCAGCCAGAGGGAGAGGAGTCGCCGCTGCCTTCTCCAGCCAGAGGGAGAGGAGTCGCCGCTGTCGCCTCCAACGCCAGAGGGAGAGGAGCCATTGCTGCCGTCTCCAGCGTTAGAGGGTGAGGAGCCCTCGCCGCTGTCTCCAGCACCAAGAGCAGAGCAGCAGGAGCTGCCTCTGTCTCCACCACCACCAGGAGCAGAGCAGCAGGAGCTGCCTCTGTCTCCACCACCACCACCAGCAGCAGAGCAGCAGGAGCTGCCTCTGTCTCCACCACCACCAGCAGCAGAGCAGCAGGAGCTGCCTCTGTCTCCACCAGGAGCAGAGCAGCAGGAGCTGCCTCTGTCTCCACCACCACCAGGAGCAGAGCAGCAGGAGCTGCCTCTGTCTCCACCACCACCAGGAGCAGAGCAGCAGGAGCTGCCTCTGTCTCCACCACCGTCAGGAGCAGAGCAGCAAGAGCTGCCTCTGCCTCCGCCACCTCCACCAGCAGAGGGTGAATGCCTGCTGGTTCCGCCTCAAGCGCCGTGGGAGTACTGCTTAACGCTCCCAGCTCCACCAGCAGAGGGTGAATGCCTGCTGGTTCTGCCTCAACCGCCGTGGGAGGACTGCTTGCCCTCCCACCTCCACCAGCAGAGGGTGAATACCTGCTGGTTCCGCCTCAACCGCCATGGGAGGACTGCTTGCCTCTCCCAGCTCCACCAGCAGAGGGTGAATGCCTGCTGGTTCCGCCTCAGCCGCCGTGGGAGGACTGCTTGCCCTCCCCATACACCAGCAGAGGGTGAATACCTGCTGGTTCCGCCTCAAGCGCCGTGGGAGGACTGCTTATCGCTCCCAGCTCCACCAGCAGAGGGTGAATTCCTGCTGGTTCCGCCAACCGCTGTGGGAGGATTGCTTGCCCTCCCACCTCCACCAGCAGAGGGTGAATACCTGCTGGTTCCACAACCACCGCCCTGGGAAGGACTGCTTTTGCCCTGCTTCGCGACCGCCCAAGGATGCCTGCTACGCAACGCCAAGGATGCCTGCTCCGCATCGCCTGGGGCTGCCTGTTGCTCCGCATCGCCTGGGCTGCCTGTTGCTCCGCATCGCCTGGGGCTGCCTGTTGCTCCGCATCGCCTGGGGCTGCCTGTTGCGCCGCATCGCCTGGAGAGCCACCAGTTACAGGGAACGAGGGAGAAGTGGAGCTCCCGCTGCCGCCTCCATGGCCAGGGGCTCCCCTCCCGAGTTCGCCTCTGGAGGGTCCGCTACTGCTGCTGCTGCCGTTGCCTCCCGAGGGTCCGCTACTGCTGCCATCGCCTCCCGAGGGTCCTGTTTTGCCTGGGTTCGCTACCAGTACTGCCATGCGGCAGGAAATACTGTGGCTGGAGCCCCATGAACGGGAGCTGCCGGCCACGGAAAAAGGGGGGGAGGTCAGGAGACCAGCTCCCCCAGCCGCACTTTCGCGGCAGGAAATACTGTGGCTGGAGCCCCATGAAGGGGAGCTGCCGGCCACGGAAAAGGGGGAGGTCAGGAGACCAGCTCCCCAGCCGCACTTTCGCGGCAGGAAATATTGTGGCTGGAGCCCCATGAAGGGCAGCTGCCGCCACGAAGAAGGGGAGGTCAGAAGACCAGCTCCCCAGCCGCACTTTCGCGGCAGGAAATACTGTGGCTGGAGCCCCATGAAGGGCAGCTGCCAGCCATGAAGAAGGGGAGGTCAGGAGACCAGCTCCCCGCAGCAATTTCGCTGCAGGAGAGGGTGGCCGGAGCCCCACGGAGGGGAGCTGCCGCCATGAAGAAGGGGGCAGGTCTGGAGACCACCCCAAAAATTTTTGGCCAAAGGAGCCGCCTGTGCGCTGGCCATTGGAACGCTACGGCTGTTTGGGTGGGAGGAGGACATCCCACCGTGGCCGCCACCTTTGGCCCGTTGCTGCCCCTGTTCCTGCGCCGGGACTGCTAGCCGGGACTTTAGGGAATAAGGGGGAGGTGGCGAAAAGGCCATGTGTGCTGCGCATGGGGCATGTGTGGCGGAGTGTCCCGCCCTATGTATTATTATTTGTATTTTTGTTTGCGGCGCGGGTAAAAGCGCCGCCTTTTATATTTATATTTAAAACCCGTGAGGATGCATGACTGATCAGCTACTGATTATTTAACTAGCTGACAGTCATGCATCCTTACCAAACGCTGCAGACTGTGGCCGAGGGGTAATAAGATAAACAGCTAGTTAACCCTCGGCCAGAGTATAAGAACCGACAGCTGTCTGTGCTGCGGTGTGGAGTGTTGGAGTGTACAGAGTACGGGAGTGGAGAGAGAGAACGACATAAAAACAATTGCTAAAACGTGCTGGATTAGCCAGCACGCCACTTACTTGTTTGTCTGTTTATTCGTTTAGCCCTCGTACCCTTTGGTTTCTGTTTTGTTTAAATCTTTTGTTTTGTTTTGTTTGTTTATTAATAAATACGCTGAGTGCCGTTGCACTCAGCTTCAGCCGCCCATCCATTGTTTTTGTTTCAGTTACTTCCTGGTCCGTGACATCAGCACTGCAAGCCAGACTGTCACAAAATCATAGAGAAGTATAAGTAAAAACTGCAAGATTAAATTGGCAGCAGTCTTTGTTTTGAACAAGAAAACAGTTTGGACACGACAAAAAATTGAAGATGCTGTATTAAAAAGGAACTGAGCATGCAAAACAAGAAGGGGGAAATAAGTGATGCAAAATAGTGTGATACATTTTATAAGAATATATTAAATTCTTCAATGTACACAATTGACTGTGAGTTATTTAAACAAATTGGTCAAAGAGCTATTAAGAATTAGCAATGTAAAATTGTATTTTTGAACAGTTCCTTTGTAGTTTTTTTACATGAAGTCCTGAGTAAATGGAAGTCAAGCTATTATGTTAAACTAATTACTGCAATTATATAAGGTAGTAGCAAGAACATTTTTGCCTTTAAGTGTGCAGGTTTGTGATAGAGAGAGAAAGGGTCGATGCTGTAAATCTCCCTCCCGATTAGAAAGGGCGCTGTGTAAGGGGAAAGGTATGCTGCCTCCTAGGTCTACCGCCTCGGTGGTAGGTGGAAACCGGAAGGTGACCATATTAGGAGGGGCGCGTAGCTGCAAGTACTCAGGACGATTCCATTGCAGTCAGCTGCGGGGCAGCCCTCTATTGGAAAAACCATGGTGACGCGTTGACTGCAGGCAGGAGTTTGCTGGGTACAAAGGGGAAGCAGCTACGTCAAAACCTCTGCTTGCGCTGAGAAGGTAAACAGACGGCCGGAGCCTGTATTGTTTTGGATTACGTGTGTGTTTTGTGTTGCAGAGGAGGAGTGAGCCGCGGACCGGCAATATATATAGAGCACGTCCCTGCACAGCACAGCACAGCACAGCACCACTCACCACGCTTCTCAGGACCGAGAGCACTGCGTGCAAAGAGAACGTGGCGACGTTTTTGTTTACTTTTTGTTTTAATTAAGAGAGCTGCCGTGTACCCCCCCAATACCATCGCTGGTAAAGGGGTGGACTTATTTGTGTTATTTTTATTATTTTTGTTATTAAACCATGCAGACTGTTTTGGGAGAAAGATTGTGTGGACCTGATTTATTCACTGCACCACTGCACCTGACCACACTTGGTGTCAAGAAGAGGGATTACAAATGGTCCCAACCGCATTGGCAGCGCTGTTGGAGGCGCAGGAGTGGAGGCATCAGGAATCATTGACGGCCATGATGGAGAGGATGCATGGCTTGTTCCTGGAGGCCAATCGGGGGAGGGAACCAGCGGTTCAACCAGCAGTACCCCTACCAAGGGTAAGGGTAGTGAAGATGTCGCTGGAGGATGACCCCGAGGCTTACTTAGTTGCCTTTGAAAGGCAGGCAACAGCAGCTCAGTGGCCTCGGGAGTGGTGGGCTACCCAGTTGGGCCCCAATTTGATCGGGGAGGCCCAGGCAGCCTACCAAGCCCTGACACATGAACAAGCTCTGGTGTACGACCAGGTGAAGCAGGCCATTCTCCAGCGGCTTGACATCAAAGAGGAGACACAACGCCGCCGGTTCCGGGAGTACCAGCGTCCCCCAGGACTGCGACCCCGCGTGGTGGCCCAGCAACTAGTGGATCATGTGACCCGGTGGCTCTGTCCCGGCACCAACAATGCCGAGAAGATCACCGAGCTGATTGCCATAGAGCAGTTCGTGAAGGTGCTGGGGCCGGACACCCAGAACTGGGTCACCAGGCATCGACCCACCACGCTAGAGGCAGCAGTCCGATTGGCTGAGGGGTATGAGGATGCGTTGGCATCAGCTCCCGTGGTCGTTACCCCCGCTCCTCCCTCCAACCGACCCCGGATGGCGAGTCCAAGGACAGGACCCCCACAGCACTTCACCCCCTCCCCCCACGGGGCTACTTCTCATCGACACCCCACGGGCGGCCTTCCTCCACCCCAATGGAGGCCGGGGTAAACCCCCAGCAGGGTGAGAGCAGAGAACCCCTCCTCACTGCCAAACCGGCAGTGGGACATACAAGCTCCATGGGCGCCCTTTCACCCCACGTGTTACCGGTAACATGAGGTCGGCCACCTCGCACGGAATTGTCCGGCAGCGATGGAATATGGTGCGGCCTCCCATTACTTACCAACAGCACCAGATAAGTCCAGGGGTAATGATTGGGAGGGGCCTTGCATTGTTGATGTACGGGTTGGTGATGTGAGCACCCACGCATTAGTGGACTCAGGATGTGGGTAGACTTTAATTGAAGAAGCTCTGTTGGCGGAGGTACCTTGGTGGTCACGGGGGTAGTGGTCATTTCCTGTATTCATGGGGATAACAAGGACTACCCCCTCACTAAATTAGATGTGACGATTGGATGTCATACCCGCTGCGTAATCGTGGCAGTGGCTGCAAAGTTGCCATATCCAGTTATTTTAGGTCGAGACTGGCCATATTTTGAAACAATGATTAATAAAACGGTAACGCCAGTCTCCGATAAGACCATGGGAGCAGCGGGGGAAACTATTGGGAAAATATTCCTGCTGCAAGCTGATTTGTTCCATTCCGATTTCGCCGGAAAAATAAAAAAGTGCGAAGGGTTGAAAAATGGGAAGGAATGTCAATGAGACAAGGTTGGGGTTTGGTAGGGGAAACTTCAAAGTCTGTTAAATGTAAGGGAAAGGGGATTGGGACTCAGTGTGACCTGCGGGGGCGGGTTACTGGGGCACCCAGTGCTGAAGCTACTGTAGCTCCGCTCGATATCCCGAAGTTCTGGGACCGAGATGTGGACCTAGCGTTGGAACAAAAAAATGATCCTTTGCTGGCACACATCTGGGGGCAGGTTCGGTCTATCGAGGGGAAGGATGTAGAGGGTAACCAGCCACTTACATATCCTCACCACATTATTGTCGGGCATTTGCTGTATAGGGTATCCCAAGCCACGAGCACAAGCCAGATTGTAACACAATTACTCGTTCCTCAGTCTTTTCGACGTGAGATCATGTGGTTGGCTCACGATGTCCCATGTTCGGGCCATTTAGGTAGCGATAAGACTCGGGAACGAATATTGGCTCGATTTTATTGGATGGGAGTCTATAGTGAGGTGGCGCGATATGTAGCGGAGTGTCCGGAGTGCCAGCAAGTAGCGCCGGGGTGGGTTCGCCCGGCCTCGCTGGTCCCACTGCCCCTGATCTCAGTTCCCTTTGAACGCATTGCTATGGACATAGTGTGTCCATTGAGCCAGTCTGACTCTGGATATACGCACATTTTGGAAGTGGTGGACTACGCGACCAGCTATCCAGAGGCAGTACCATTGAGATCCACTAGTGCCGCAGCAGTTGCTCGAGAGTTAGTACAGATTATAGCGAGAGTAGGGATTCCAAAGGAAATCCTCACTGATCACGGAACGAACTTCATGTCGCAGTGTTTGAAAGAATTGTATAAATTGTTGCAAATTAAGTCCATTCGAACCTCTGTTTATCACCCGCAGACGGACGGTTTGGTGGAACGTTTTAATCAGACTTTAATCAGATCTGACGAAGAGATACTGGCAGATTCCACTCACTCAGAGCTCAAAAGAGAAAACTGCTTTCTCTACCCCAGATGGCTTGTTCCCTTTCCGGACGATGCCCTTCGGGTTGCATAGAGCTCCCGCCATCTTTCAGAGACTGATGGACCAGGTCTTGGCTCTTCATCATCAGTACGCAGCTGCATACATCGATGATGTAATGATTTTTAGCTCCACCTGGAAGGAGCATATTATTAGGCTTTCAGCCATCCTACAGTCTCTAAGGGGGGCCAGGCTAACAGCCAAGCTAGGCAAGTGTGCATTTGGCAAACAGGAGACCCAGTATCTTGGCTACATTATGGGTAATGACCGGGTAAAGCCTATCGCCTCCAAAGTCCAGGCACTGGTGGAGACGGCGATCCCGAGAACCAAGTCACAGGTGAGATCACTATTGGGGTTAGCCGGCTATTATCGCCGTTTTATCCCCGAGTATGCCACCATAGTCAACCCCCTGGTCGATCTCACCCAAAAGGCTGCTCCAAAATTAGTTAAATGGACAGGGCAGTGTAAGGAAGCATTTGATATGATTAAGAAGCGACTCTGTCAAGCCGCCGCTCTGATTTCACCAGATTTCAGCAAAGAGTTCATCCTTCAGACTGATGCCTCTCACATTGGTCTGGGGGCGGTCCTGTCCCAACAAGTTGACGGAGTGGAACACTCTATCATTTATTTGAGCAAAAAAATGGCTCCTAGGGAAATTAACTACTCCGTCATTGAGAAGGAGTGTTTAGCCATCAAATGGGCTACTCACGCTCTTCGCTATCACTCTGAGGGGTGAGATATGTGATAGAGAGAGAAAGGATCGATGCTGTAAATCTCCCTCCCGATTAGAAAGGGCGCTGTGTAAGGGGGAAGGTATGCTGCCTCCTAGGTCTACCGCCTCGGTGGTAGGTGGAAACCGGAAGGTGACCATATTAGGAGGGGCGCGTAGCTGCAAGTACTCAGGACGATTCCATTGCAGTCAGCTGCGGGGCAGCCCTCTATTGGAAAAACCATGGCGACGTAAGTACCATAGTACCATTTCTACAAGTTTCAGAAGCCTGCATACAATTAAACAGAATATACAGAATTATAAAAATTCTGATTCAGTGCACTGCTCCCCAAGAAAGATTACACTTTAAAGGCCTCTACACACTGGATGCGATGCGACAAGTAAATGTGTCATATGACACACCGCATCACGACAAAAAAACATGTATTTTTTATACGAGCCGTTCACACAGCCTGCGATGCGACGGGCGACACTGAAGCAGTGCTGCTAGGGAACTAGCCAATGAGGAAGAGCTTCCCTTGTGTGCCTTCAATAAACAATAGCGGAAGAAAGATCTTTCTTGCAGTATCAAAATACCCAGAACTGTACAATAAAGGGCACAACAATTATAAAGACACAACAATGAGGGAGAACATCTGGCAGTCCATTTCCAGGGAACTGGATATAGCTGGTGTGTATGATTTGTTTACCTTTACTGAAATAAGTATTCTGAAAAGCTATTATGTGTTCTACATTTTTATTAACTTTATAATAGGGTTATCATACACGTGTGATTTTTTTCAAGCTGATGATGCAATCATAGGAGATTCGACTGTCACGTCGCACGTGCCTGTCATAGCGAAATTACTATTTTATAGCAGGACAAATCACATCGTGTCTGGTGTGTGGAGACCTTAAGTGTTGGCAAACAATACTGATCAAAATAAAAAAAAACTGAGCCAACCACCTAGAATACGCAAAAAGCAAGCATTCTGTGCTTCCCTTAAATAAATACATTGTTCTGGTATGACGACTGTAAAGTTATTCAGTGGTAACTAATCTATAACTGAAAGCTAAAAACATACTGTACAAGTTCCCATCTTGGTAACACTTTAGTTTAGGGATCTGTTACGTTACATTATAAACAATCTACAAACATGTTATTAATTATGTTATTAACAATTATACAATATGATTAGAAAGTACTGGTGATTCACTAGGTCAAAGGCTTTCTCCTGGTCCAAAGAAATCAGACAAGCAGAAAAGCCAAAGATTTACCTGTTGGGGACGCAATAGGTTTGGTAGGGGTTTGGACAGTGACACTAGATGCCAGTTCTTGATCTCGCACAGATCTTTGGCAGCAGAGTGATAACTGCATACCTGCAGCTCAGGGGCAGCTCTCCTCTCTCCAGGCTATCACTGTACACAGCTAGTAAAGCAGCTTTGAGCAGCGGCCAAAATTCTCTAAAGAACTCGATTGCTAGACCGTCGATTCCTGGAGCCTTACTTCCTGTCAGCCCCTGGAGGGCGTCCTGCACAGTCAGCGCACTCTCTAGCCCCGCACTCTCTTCAGCAGGGAGCCTCGGCAGAGCTTCCAGAAACCACTGGGTCTCCTCCAGTCCCCCCACAGCCTCCGCTGTGAAAAGGTCTTACTAGAAACCTACAGCAGACCTCTGGATCTCCCCAGGCTCCCTCAGCTCTGCTCCTGCTGGGGTCTGCAGACAGTGGACTGTTTTTCATTCTCCACTTTTCCGCTCCAGACCTAAGAACTTTCTGGGTGCATCGATCTCTGTGAGGTGTTGCACCCTGGACCTGACCAGTGGCCCCTGTACTTTGACATCTAACAGGTCTGTTAAAAGCTGCTTTTTGTTTTGCAGGTCTTTGGGTTAGATAATAGAGCTTTTTGGAGCTCTGGAACATACTGCTCCAGCTCTTTTAGAGATTAATTCACACTCTTTGTAACATTTTGAGTGTACTGCTGACAGAACAACCTGATCTGCACCTTCCCCTTGTCTCACTAATGGGCCAGTGAGGAGAATGTAGTCTTCTGAGCCCTCCAGCGTTCCCAGAGAAAACACAAACGCTCTTTAAAATGAGCATCGCTCAGCAGGATGTTAAAATGCTAGTAGGAACGGCCAAGTTTAAGTGAGGGCAAAAAAAAAAAAACAGTGACAGAAATGAGGCTGTGGTCAGATATCCCCATTGGTAAAATAAATCAATGTTTACCAGGTTTAGATGCTGTGAACAGGTATAAAAACAATCCAGCCTTGATAGCGAGATGACCTTGTTGGTCACTTCGTCCAAGTAAATGGTCTTGTCTTAAAATTAAAAAAATTCCAAATATCATAAAATTCATATTTGTTTGAAATCAAAGACAACTCCCTTGCAGACTGAGGGTGAGGCTCTGGGTGATTTTGATCTTCCCTACAGTTCAATGTGCAGTTAAAATCACCACTCAACAGGACTACTTCATCAGCAGCACAGCCCCTTAAAATCTGCTCTAAAAAAACCTGCAAAAAACAAACCTTTTCCTGCCCTTCACTTGACTCATAAACTTTAATGAAGTTAAAAGTTTTACCTCTCACCACAGCCTGAACTTTGAGCAGTCGCCCTTTAACGAATTCACTGTTGGCACAGAGTCGGGCTTAAACTGCCTTGAAATTAAAACTTGTCCCATGGCTAAAAACAATATCCTGCCCCTGTCCCAAAGCCACTGGGCCTGGTTAGTTATATGTGTCTCTTGTAAAAAAAAGTGACATTTAGGTTTTTTTGAGCTACATATTCAAAGAGCTCTGCCCTTTTTAAAACATCTCTACACCCGTTAATATTGTGAAAATGCTAATTCTGGGAATAGGAGGGACAGAGACAGACAAAAGACAAGATGACAGAACAACGACAGAAGAGGAAATCAGCTGAAGACAGACATTACTTTTTATTTTTAAAACCACTGCAAACTTTCCTGCTCTGACAGATTTAAACCCAATGCCTTCTGCATAGTGTAACTAGCAGAGTTTATAAACAACTCGAGAGCTGGGAAATGATCTCCCACAGTGATGCCTCCCCTTCCTTTCGTGATCTTTAGAAAATATTTAATGCTCTGTACACTATACCTGCCCTTTGTAAAAGACGACTCAGAGACTTTTGAGGAGTCTGTGAGGGTAAATAGAACAGTAACCACAGCAACGCGGGTGAACTGAATTTTTTTACCAAGCAGGGTGCAGCAGAGCTGGGTCCCGGTGAAGGAATCACAATTCTTTTTATTTTTATTTTTTTAAACTGCAAGGCAGAAAAACAAAAAACACATACACGCATAAAACATGAAAGCTCTGAGGGTAAATAGAGCAGGCTCTGAGGCATCGGGACCATCGAGGGCACTCGAGGCTTCGAGGATGCCGAAGCTGTAGGTCACTGAGGCACCCAGGACCTGAGGGTACCAAGGGCTTCGAGGCCGAGACACTGGGGCGCCGAAGCACCGAGCATCAAGTACTGAGGGCTTCACACAACCGGAACAACACGCAGCATGCAATGGTGTGGTGCCTGCAGTGTGTGCAGTCACACAGCCGGTGGAGTGTAAAGCTTACAGGGGACTGGAGCACTGTAGTTTGATGGTACCTTCTGGATCGTGTGCAGTATTCAACCGGTGCAGCGCAAAGCATACAGAGGAGTGACACAGCCTACAGACAGGAAAAAAAAGACAGAAGAGAGAGACTTTTTTAAAATTATTATTATTATTTTTATTAATATTGGACCTGCACACCGCTTTTATGTTGTTGTTTTTTTTTTTTTTTTTTGTTTTTTAATTGTAAGAAGTAATGAAAAAACAATAGTAACAAACAACCTGTAGCAGTGCTAGGCCGCACACAGCGAGTAAGCGTGCCGAGGTCTTCCAGAGTCTTCGAGTCAACAGCGGCGCGCAGGAAAGCTGGGTCTCGCTGGAGGATCACTTTCACCCTTCTCTTATTTTACTTTCAAAACAGCTGCAAAAAGCAGAGGAAAAGGTAGAAACACATGCAGCAAGCTGCAAGGTTAGTGAAAGCAGACTGCAATCAGGCAATGTAGGCTTTTGAAAGTTTTTTTTTTTAACGAAACGCAGTTGCGCAGCGTTAGCTCAGCCTGCAGCTGCTGAGATTCTGATTCCGGGAAAGTGGCAATAAAATTCCTGCAACAAAATTGCAAGGGAACTCCTTAAAACTCAATAGAAAGAGCTCTAAAAGAGTCAATCACACAACTGGAAAAGGTTAGTATTATACTCACCTTACCTACCTGTTCGTGAAAGGCAAAAGAAGCTGAGATCCTCGCGCAGTGACTATTTATTACTTCAGTGGGGTGGGACCAAGGTCGTCACTCCGTAGAGGGGCCTATCGGCAGCTTTGATATAAAAAGCTCAGTGAATACCTGACAAGCAGGCATTCCCAAAAGTGTTCAATTTGGTGGTCATCTTTGAATTGAAAGGGAACCACTTGGCTAGCGTCCTCTGATATCTATCTCCCCACACACTGACTGTCTTAGGTTTCTGCCATTGACAGAGGCAGGGTCTGCTCGCTGTTTACAGCTGCAGCCTCATTCTCCTCTCTTACAGACCCTTCCTCCATGCTACCACTGTTATCTGGCTCTGAGACTGGAGTGCTTCATTTACTAGCGCCGCTCAGCACAGCAGGAGTCACTGGCTCCTCTGAGCCGTTCCCGGCTGTTTGGATGCCTGCTTCCCCCTCGCTCCATCTCCCTCTGCTAGAGGTGGCTGACCATCCTCATCAGGCACAACCTTTCCCAGTGCTAAAACACAATTCTCCAGGGACCCTGGCGCAATCTTTACCCCATGCTTGTGGGTTAACTTTTAAAAAGAAAAGTTTGGAGAAGTTCTCCCTCTCCCGTCGGCCCTCAGAGCTGACACACAGTCAGCACCCGGTAAAAGCACAATTCTTTTAAAACAGTAAAAGTTTAAATCTATAAAATAATACTAAACACATAAAAAAAAGAAAAAAAAGAGAAAACACTCACATCCACTCACAATCCACTCGCCGCAACAGGCTCACGTCTCAAACTCTCAGCATGCAGAGCCGATAGACAGACAGATAGATAGATAGATAACTATAGTACAACATAATTAAATTAACTTTTATTAAAATTGTTTTAAACCCAGATAGGGCCAGCAGGAAGTTATTGATAAACCACTTTAATAATACAGGTAATACAATTGTATTAGTATTGTCGTCACATAAACACAGTTTATTTGAACATACAGCAGTGTTGCAATGAGAATGAAGTGCTCGCTATTTCTCTATAAACTCATAGTTAGTGCAAAGTGTCCTGGGAGTGAGTAAGTACGGTCGAAAACAGCAATAGTCATTATTTGCAGTGTGATACAGTAGGTGTTCTGTAAGGTGGATAGCTACAAAAACTTTAAAGAGGCCAACATGCCTAAACATGATTTAGGTTAAAGGTCTTGATTGTCAAAATGTAATAATCATGCTTTACATGTGCTGTCATTGATGTCTCTAGGCTCAGTGGAAGACAGCAATTAGAATACAGAACATACAAAGAATTTATAAAGAGGCTGTATTGGTACTTTGTTTTCTTCTAATCATATCCAATGTGATGATGTGTTGCAATACATTTTTTGTAATAGTCTGTTGGATTGACTGTAAAATGCAAGAGTATTTCAAGGCAGAATCCACTGGAGGATTTGCACCTCAATTAACCTACCTTTAGTAATTAAACAAAAAACAAACAAACAGAAAAAAAACGTTGACAGCTTGTATTCCCACACAGTCACAGATTGCATCAGTGACGCATCGCTGAAGCAGATCTTCACTACTGTAGTTTGTTGTGTAATGTAAGGCAAAGACATTGGATTAGTATGTCTTATGAAACAATCCTTCATGCTCTCATAAAAGTTGATATCATACTACAAGCATAGCAAGTTATTGTAGAGCATTGGAAAAAGCATTGTCAGTGTGATGCTGTATATGGTGTTAAATATCATTGTATGCACCATTTCTGTTTAAACATAGTAAAAGTCAGGGTCTAACACAGTCTTTGTAAACAAAAAAAATCAATTGAGTCACTTAACAAATCCGATCTTTACGCGCAAGTGTACAGTCAATAAATGCCTTGGGAGTTTAGTTAAAAATAATCTGCACTAAAACAATCAAACAGTCAAGCATGGCACCTGCTGATAGCCTGATGTAACACCAAGTCCTCTAAATGGTGTTATTTGTCTATATGTTTTACATATCTTGTTATATATGTGAAATGGTGTTGTCATATACATTTAGACACACTTAAATGCACACCCACTCATAGCCCCAGGAGTTTCATCAAAATACCAGTTAATGAATGTCAAGCTTTAGCAACAACTTCCAAATATATACCTCATTATTCAGTGTAACTAATCAACACCTTAAGTAACACAGAAAACAGGCACCAAGTAAAGCAGAGATTCAATGAAAAAACAGATTTAGTGTAAACTCAATGGGAGATGATGAAGGGAGAAAATATGTATCCTATTAAAGCAAATTAAGTCTAATTTGCATATAAATACAGTTTATACAAAATAAAAACATTAAAACATTTACAGTATTCATTACTGGTAATAAGGAAGTAAAATAATGCTGGGCTTCTGTAGTATTGCAGCTGTTAAATATGAGGTTAATACTATTAGTTATTATTTTTTTAATTCCTTTATTTTAAAATTGATAACCCCGGTTACAGTTCACAGAATACTTAGGGACATATTTTGAAGCGGAGAAGGGGCAGGTACAATATTATTCTGGGAAGTTTCATACAGTTTGTGACGGGATACCCTCGCCCCTGTGCATATTTTCTGTTTTATGTGGGGTGATATTGTTGGTGTGTATGTATTGGTGCACAGGGTATAGTGTGGGTTATGTAGCACGGGTGATTTAAAATGTATATTTGTATTTGGGCACGGGTATGTCACAAAGTAGTTCATGTGCAGACTGTGCCTGGACTCAATTGAATGATTGATTAGCAATCGAGTCCCAGCACAGCTGCCTAAAAAGATGCTCAAATCACTCACACAGTGTTGGGAGTTCAGTGCGGAGAGAACAGGAGAGAGAGAGAAGGAGAAATAAATCTAAAGTAAAACAATTCTGGAGGACCTGCATGATACTTGTTTTGGGGTTATTTCACTGGTTTTTGTTTGTCTGTTTATTTTGGCCAACATGCTGTTTCGTTTGTTCAGTGTTTTGTTTTGTGTTTAAACATTTTGTTTTCAATAAATCTGCGCAGCAGCGATTCATTCACCAGACTGTGTCTCTGCATTTCCTGGTCTGTGATGTCACCACACAAGCTATCCGTGACACATTTATTACACAGTAAATAAAATAAAAACAAATCCAAATTGCAATAAAAAAATACAATAATGGTCCTGTGACAGAGAAAGAATGAATCTTGGTTATAAATCTCCCTCCCGACCTGTGAGGTTGCTGCGTAAAGGGAACAGAGTGCCCCAGACTGGATGGTCAGACAATTCATTTCAAGGGTTAGGTGAAAGTCAGCCATCTAGAAAGGGGGTGGGGCTACGGTACACCAAGTCATCGCTCCAGAGGGAAAACGATGTGGCAACCCGCGGATTGAAAGAGAAACAGTTGCACTTGTTAACCAAGGGGGTGTGACTGACGGTACAAAAGGGGACGTGGCTCGGTGATCTGTTCCTTTGTAACGGTTAAGAGAACCGCTGGAGGACGAGTGTAAAATAACCGTGAGTGTTTTGTTTGTTTGTGTCGTCTAATTGTACTGCTTGTTATTTATTAGACGGCTAACACGATCCGGAGCTGTCGCTACAGGCCAGCACAAAACCGGACAGCACTTCACCACTGTGCACGAGTAAACTGTATTTCACCACGAGCACTACAGCACTCACTCTGGACCTGTGACCATGTCTGTGTTTTGTGTGTGTGTTTAATACCGTGTTTATTATTTTCGGGACTGAACCCTGTGTTTATTGAACTGTGCAATACACATCGTTGTATATGGCCAGTCCTCCATTATTATTTACTGTTGTCATCAGACTTTTGATTACAATTAAACCACCATTTCACCAGTACTTTGTTATTTGTCATTGTCTTGAGCACTGCATCATCTCTACACCTGTGCATTGCAAACCACTTTGCCACAGGTCCCGAAAGTGATTCTAGCTAACAACATCATTTCATAAATCTTGCCTGTTCTGGCCTTCTACTCGCTCCATAGCTCTCAAATGGGCAGTTTAAAAGAAGCAATTGTTACAGCAAATCAAGATCCTCAAAAAAATCTCCATAGCTGACAGTTTGCTCTTTGGACCGCAGTGCTGTAAACCTTATACATTTATGCTGAAAAACTGTTTAGAAGTTACTGGTCGTTTTCTCCATCTTTCTGCCTGCTACTCTAGCTCTTGTTGTGTTGAGGGTCCTTGCAGCAAATTCTTCTGCCAAAATGTTTCTGGACTATTGGTTGAATTACTTGAAATTTGTGTAAAAACACCATCAAGGAATATTTACATATTTAACATGGCTGTCTGGTGGCCATCCTGGTAAGTCTTAGTGTCACAATGATTGCTTCTAAATGGCTGAATGGATTTCCTTTCAGTGAGTGATTTGCATGTTGAGATGGATTTGAAGAAGATCTCATCAAATAAAAAAGTTGTACATCTAGTACATTACACAACAGTTATTTATATTACACAGCAGAAATACAGCAATTACACATATCCTTAACAATGACGATAAAGTAGAACCTAGTCATCTGCTTTAACAGGTGTTGGAAAACAATTGCCATAGCCCTGGCAATATTGTGAACATTGATTTGAGGTGACAGGACTATTAGGTGCAAATTGTACTGGAGGGATACAGTACCTGACCATTCCATAATTGCTTCTTCCTTTCCTTCAGATATTTTCTCCCACATGGAATACAGTCAACCCTGTTGAGACACATTCCAACTGATTGCTTTGTTTTAGTTCGAGTGTTACTGAATCGTTTACAAGTTTTATTTTCTCTGAGACCAAAAAAGGTCAATTTTAGGCTGTGTGGTCCAGTGGTTAAAGAAAAGGGCTTGTAACCAGGAGGTCCCCGGTTCAAATCCCAGCTCACTCACTGACTCATTGTGTGACCTTGAGCAAGCCACTTAACCTCATTGTGCTCTGTCTTTTGGGTGAGATGTTGTTTTAAGTGACTCTGCAGCTGATGCATAGTTCACACACCCTAGTCTCCGTAAGTCGCTTTGGATAAAGGTGTCTGCTAAATAAACAAATAATAGAACATTAGAACATAATAAACTTTACAAATGAGAGGAGGCCATTCAGCCCATCTTGCTCGTTTGGTTGTTAGTAGCTTATTGATCCCAGAATCTCATCAAGCAGCTTCTTAAAGGATCCCAGGGTGGTAGCTTCAACAACATTACTGGGGAGTTGGTTCTAGACCAGGGGTGGGCAATTCTAGTCCTGGAGGGCCGGTGTCCCTCCTGGCTTTTGTTCCAACTTTGCCATAAATTACTTAATTGGACCAATTATTACCAATTATTTGTCTAATTAAGTAATTTAGAGCACGATTGGAACAAAAGCCAGGAGGGACACCGGCTCTCCAGTACCGGAATCACCCACCCCTGTTCTAGACTCCCACAATTCAGATTCCAGACCCCTACAATTGCTTTATCTGGACAAGTCACATCTGCTGGGGTCACTTAATAATCTAGTTTAAAGCTCATGCGAGTGTCAGGTCAGCTAAACATTCTCCAGCACTACTGTATTTATTTGCTGAGGTAAGGAAAAAAGTATCCTGACTCCAGCTGGGTGAAAACTAAAATTGTCCATTGCTTCATCAGCAATCTCACTGACAAGCTCTTACAAGAACCTTCTTGTGTTTATCTTCTTAAGTATGATAATGCTGACAATATAATGTAATCATCACTGATTCATTATGTACTTTCCTTAACAGGTAGATGTTTTTAGGCACATCAACTGACATCCTAATCTCTCATTGAGTGCACAGTGGAAACCTGTATAGAGAGGAAGCAAATTCTTGTGGTGAAGCAGACATGTAAAATTGAGATCAAACAATATTTGATGAATAGATTTTTGCAATTGTGGTATTGCTATTATTCTTTTATTTTTGTCGGAACAGGAAATTTACTTTTTAGGCACTGAATCACTTTTTCAAATGTGGAGAAAGAAATCCTGGCAATCAGATTGGCAGGATTCGCAGTTTTTGGGGTGGGACGAAAAAAAGCTTAAAGAGGAGCTGCAATTGTCATTTAATTTTTTTTTTTTACATTCACTTTACAATTTAATAGTGTTTGCAATCGTTCTATTTGGTTATGGCTTCTGTTGCTTCAGTATTGAGTTAATAGCATTATTCTCTAAATCTGCCTGTAAATAGCTTGGAGTTTGCTTTAACAGGCTTCATCATTTAAGTCATTTTACAATGTGACCTTTAAACTCTGCCAGCCCCAGATACTCTACATTTAAATAGAATAAAAAATGTTATTTGTAAGAGAGTGCCTTCATTATTTTAATGAACCATATAGAGGTACAGTATACCAAACACCTTCTCCTCCACAGTGGAGTTTTACATAGTATCTATCTTTCTGCCTTAAAGTATCATTTCAGTTATGTACTGTATATCATTTCTGTAAATTGTAAGTTGTCAATCTCACAATTTGGAAACAAAATACAGTACAGCCGCCCCCAATCAGTATGAGGTTATCTGTGCGATGTCAGAAAGCAAGAGATTTACCTTGGGTTGCAGGCTGTATAAGCAATACAGTGTTGCTGGAGACATACAGTTATGATTTCTGACACTGTGGGGGGGTAAACCCAAAAAAGAGATTTCTTAAAAAGAAATGGCTCTAAACCAAAGTCTAATCTGCAAAACTAGGCCATAAAAAACCCTGCCAGATGTTTCAATATACACATAAAATATTCCATTTTACATTACAACACAAATTCTCCATTATTTTCTTTATTGAACTGTACTTATTATTATTATTATTATTATTATTATTATTATTATTATTATTATTATTATTATTATTATTTATTTCTTAGCAGACGCCCTTATCCAGGGCAACTTGCAGTCGTAAACAAAAATACATTTCAAGAATCACAGTACAAGCAATAAACATAATAGGTAGGGCTTCTGATTTTCAGTTTTAACCAATAAAACACCCCCAATACAAAAAAAATGAAATCGGTGGATAGCCAATAAACACCAGAAAACACCAGAAAAACTGTGGAAATGGTTAATCAATTCACTGTGTGGTCCAGTGGTTAAAGAAAAGGGCTTGTAACCAGGAGGTCCCGGTTCAAATCCCACCTCAGCCACTGACTCATTGTGTGACCCTGAGCTAGTCACTTAACCTCCTTGTGCTCCGTCTTTCGGGTGAGACGTAATTGTAAGTGACTCTGCAGCTGATGCATAGTTCACACACCCTAGTCTCTGTAAGTCGCCTTGGATAAAGGTGTCTGCTAAATAAACAAATAATAATTTGACTTTACCCTATTCCCATAAAAAAAAATAAAACCTACTACAAAAATAATAATAAATACATTTCCCAGTGCTGCTGGGCAATGTCCCACCTTCCTGACTTGCATCTATCATTGATTCGTTATCAATACTTTAAACCCGCCCCAACTACTGAATGACAGCACATTCCTACATTTCTATTGGAGACTCCGCTTGCAAGATTTAAAACGAGATTAGAATCAGGAATGGAGGCTTGTTAGTGGGATTTCAAGCTGTATTACAGTTAAGATAAGGAGGATTTACAACAGAATTGTGGTGAAATGTAAAAAAAATGCCTCCACACAAAAACCCCAGAAGAATGTGCCAGTGACCAGAGGGATTTCATTGTGGAACACAGCAAAGGAAAGAAGGTACTACTTAAGTGTACAAGTACTGTCGACTTACTATGCATATTTTGACAGAAGAAAAAAAAACACACAAGCATTTTGGAAAGTAACCGAAACATACAGTATATCAAAAATGAAAGCCCCGAAAAAAACGATTTTCATAAAACTCGAAAATAGCTAAAAATAAGCACCGAAAAATACAATTAATAAAACCTGAAAAACAGAAGCCCTAATTATAGGATATAAAAGTGGGGTTTCCCGTAATCCAAATTCTTTCAAATGGCTTTTCTATTCTTGTTATTGTGTTGTTACTATGAGACTGGTTGCAAGTTTAGTAATGTTTCCTGCTGTTTGACAATAGAAAAAAACACCAAGTATAATAATGAAAATGGTGGTAATTACTTAACTAGAGCTGTACGTAACATAGAACAGAATTCTAGCTCCAAATAGAAAGACATATGATACAGGTATTTCAACTGCATTGTTGACAATTTGTCCTGATACCAGAATTGTATTTCCCAGAATATCAAAATATTTGCATTAGTATAGTAGAATAATTCAAGTAGAACTGGTTAGTTTCTTGTTCAACATTTCCGTTATTTTTGGTGAAATGCAGCAAATGTACATAAAATCAATTGATCGTTTTCAATACCTGCAACAAATTTATTCGAAAGGATTTCCTCACCAACAACACAGAACCTGCTAGATAACTCTTCACTCCCTGTACTTCTGTAAGAAGCTATAAAATGTTCTATGATAATCCACTGTACTGCACTTTAAACCTATTTTTAGAAAACATTTGCTTAACTGATACAGTATACAGAGGTTTAATTAATTTATTAATAGCAAACTATATTTAAGGCGTCAGATGTCTCACATGTTTCTGGATAGGCCTTACCAGCTTTATTCTATGATTCTTTCAGTTGAGTTAAATTCTATACCGTACTATAAGACTGACTGCATGCTGGCTGTCATATATGAACAAAGATGTGGCACCACCTCAATTCTCATTTGAGGAAGACAATTCTTTGTATTTTTGCAGGGTTGTATAAAATTCTCAGGAAACATCTGGTAACCTGGTAATCTTGACCTTTGTCCCTTAAATTCCTCTTTCAGGTAGACAAAGTAACATTTACACTGTTTGGCTTTAGTACACAGAAACACAAAGAGCTAGTTCTGATTACACTGCGATTCTCGTTCCTTTGTGTATCTATCACCCTTCAAAGCTTTAAACTGATTTTATATAGCTTCTTCAGCACTTTCGTTATTGGTGCATGCAAGTAAACCACTGACAGAGGCATGTAAGTAGTGTAGACCGTGACAAGATACGGATGCAATGAATGTAAGAAGTGACAAAGTGGAACCAAATGTAACATTTCTGTTGTGTTTATGAAAAGACTGTACATCATCTACACTCTATACATTTCTCATTTACATGAACATATTGTTATCTCTGATAGGTGTGGTTTATCAGAGCTCTATCCCTGTCTGTGTATGTGGATAGTTTTCAAATGGTTCATGATACAGGGGGATAAGTATGCTACTAACATACTTGACCTACTGTGTAGGTTCTAAGAAACTTGAACTGAAATGTATTTTTAACCTATTGAAAATATAGCAACTGGAACATCTCAGATGATATAAGAAATAAAGGGATCTGTTCAATTGATCTAAACAATGGTAGATCTAAATAGCACTGTCATTTAAATCATTAACATAATGGGACAAAAACAACATCTCTAACAGTGTGTGAGTCTCTTAAGTGCATTGTCTTTAACAGTAATTAAAATAATAGCTTTGGTCCAAATTAGGTTTTTAATCAGTAGTGGTATTCAGAGCACTTAAATTCCAATGTTAAAATATAACACTTTTTTCAGAAATATAACAGAACATTGTACTTAGAGTATTTAGAAATACTAAAAGAAAATAATACATTCAATAATATACATTTTGACTAGAAGTCTTTACATCAGAGAATGATTCCTAGTCAAAACAGTTGTTATTGCATTTATTAAGTTTCTATTAATATTTCTAAATGTAGCAGTATTGAGTGTTTAATGGATGGCTTTAAGTATACACAGCTCAAACCTCAAACCTCTAGATTTATTGTCCTTATTTTCATATTGGAATAATTCTGAATCTGAACATATTTCAAAACCACCTTGCCTTGGTGACTTGTGGTTAAATTAAAATACAAAACAAATGTCTATTTTAAATATTTGATAAATTAGTTGATAAAATAGTTTAAAAAGCAACATTTTACTACTAATTGAAGGAAATAATATAAAACAATTACAATGAAAATCTTTCCAGTACTATTATGCATAGTCTTTTAAGTTGCAAATGTATTTCTGGCTATTTGTTGCATTTACATCATCAATAAATGCTTAGAAATGCATATTATCAAATACCAGTGGAGCTATCCAGAAAGCAATTAGAGACACCAATAAAACTAGCTTTGGATATGAATATTCCTAAACAGCAAAAAAAAAGCATAAATGTACCCAATTAGACTAGACATGTCAAACTAAATAGTTTGGAATAAAGTTATACAGCACTATTTTAGAGTAACATATTAAATTGATTATAGATAACAAAATAGTTGCATAAATATTACCTGTTGTGCACTTGTATTTGTTTTATGGGTTTCTAATGTGCAGTTTTGAAAGACATATTTCAAAACTGCACATTAGAAATTTCATAGGAATCAAATATGCATTTTTATTTGAAAACATGATACAGTAAGTGGTACTAGACTAACTTAAAGACATTTCTGTTTGCATGCCATGTGTTCACCAGGGGGTGAAATTGTCTCCACGCCTTCAATGGTTTGCTTCCCCTTGACATGCTGTCAGCCAGAAACATGCTTTAACCCACAAGCCAATGCTAAGGGGAATTACCCAGGAAGTGCAAGTGCAAACGGATAACCTGAGAAAGACAGAAACTGAGCTTCTACAGTAGTACCCGGTGTCATGGCTTAAAATGAAAATTCATGTGGTATATGTTTCTTTCAAAACTGCACATTTGAGACCTATTTTGCAAATGGAAGTGGCACAGAGTGACCTGCTTAAGAAATCCCTATACAGTCCCTTCAATAGCATTATGTAGTTATGCACATTTCTAGTATGTTCGATTTTTTTTGTACATTCTTTGATAATGTATTTTAAGGCACCTTAAGTGTGTATTTTTTTTTTATCACATTTGTTTTACTTATTTTCTTATTACTATAGTTCTACTTACCTTGCATGAGTGGTTTGTTTGCAGATAGCACATGGGCCTGATGAGTTCATCAGCAAACGACAGGAAGTTTTGGAGGCAAGGCTGCTGGGAGTTGTAGTTTTTAATCCAGCCAGGTACGGTTTTCAGGAAGCAGCATTTTGATAGGGTCGTCTGCTGTGTCTGTCTGCTATAGGCTGAAGTAGACAGAGGCAAACAGAGGGGGGAAACTGGGAACCGACCACAGGATAGCAAGTAACCGAGAGAGCAACTACCAGAAAGCACGGGAACAAAAAGTTTCAACTAGCAAGCCTGGCTTTAATGCTATGTTTACACAGCCACCTCGGACCTAAGCCGACTCAGGTCTGACTAATTGCGGAGATTCTAATCATTTTTCACATAGTGTTTACACTGCGGTTGTGCCCTGAGCCGGCTTAGGTCAGAATGCGGCACGCATACCACCTAAATTACAATACGTGCTCTGTGACGTCATAACGACCACTGAAGGGATGACGAGTTTTCCCATCCCCAAACCACAAAGGCGGAAGAGGCAGAGAGGTATTACAAACAAACAATACAGTGTCGTGTTCATATTGCGGGGACTTATATTAAAAATATATATACTTATCTGAGAGTATACGAGACAAATGGGTCAAAATATCGAAATCTGGGTCAACATTTTCAATAAATAAAGGCGACAGAGAGCACAAAGGAGAGAGTACCAACGACAACAATGGATAGAAAAGAAACACAGGTCTGCGCTGTGGCGTAAACTTTGTTTTCACAACTTTCTGTATGAGGCAACAATGCATTTCCTGTATACACTGATGACTATGCAGAATTTAACAGGTGCAACAAGACTGCTCTCTGTGGACACGCACAAGAACATGTTTTTTGTGACGTAGTATTCAAAACCTTCAGTTCTGAAGAATTTTCTGAAAACTTTCAAATTAGCCAAAGAATATTTGACTGTTTGATCATGATGCTAACTCCTGCAGTTATAAGAAAAGACACCGACTTTCGTCAAGCAGTCTCTGTACCTGTCTGTGCCTCGGAACTGCTTATGATTATCACACTATTGTACAGCTACTTGGTGTATCTCGTGCAAAGATGTGCATCACAGTTCGAGAAGTCTGTACCCTTATTGTTGAAATCCTACTGCCAAAACTGATTTGCATGCCACAAGGAGTGGCTCTGCAACCTACACTGAAAGGATTTGAAGGTCGGTACAGGTACCCACAAGTTGGAGAGGCAATTTATGGCAGCCACATTCCCATTCTTGCATCATCAGAAAATGCTACAGACTACTACAACAGAAAGGAGTATCATTCTATAGTATGCAGGCAGCTGTGGACCACAATTACTGCTTTTGGGACATTTTTGTTGGTTTTGCAGGTAAGGTACATGATGCGTGTATTTTTTTTAACTCACCTCTGTTTCAGAAAGGCTCACAGCGGCAGCTTTTCCCAAGGGAGGAAAGTCAAATTATAAATGGTGTGGATGTTCCAGTACATTTAATTGGGGATCCGGCGTACCCACTGCTGCCTTGGATGATAAAACCTTATCCGGACAACGGCCGTCTTGGCACTAAAGAAGCCCATTTTAATTACACACTTTCACGCACAAGGATGGTGGTGGAGAATACGTTCGGCACACTGAAGGCACGTTGGAGATGCTTACTGAGGAGAAATGACACTGACATTCCTTTCATGCCAACTCTAATCAGTGCCTGCTCTACCCTCCACAACTTGTGTGAGCAACAGGGAGACACTTTAAATGCAGAGTGGGTTGAGAACCTCAACGATACCGAGATGCCTGGCCAGCCTTCCCAATCTAACAGCGTGCTGTGCTTCCCTGAACAAAATGCAAACGAGATTAGAGATGCGTTAAAGTTGTGTATGCATTCATTCTAAACAAGTAGTTATTAAAACACTAGTGTTTGATACAACATAACGGATACTGACTCATTTGTTATGTTACTGATTTCACCTACTGTAATAGTAAAGACTCTTGCATTTTCAAAACAACTATTCTATTCATCAATATTCCAACCTTGTTCTGCCTTGTATAGCCTATATACATAATTGTATGATGTATAAGTGTAATTTTTGGTTGTTGTAATAGGCTAAGCAGCCACATTACCACCGAAGAGTATCCCTCCTTCCACTGCCTCAAAGTGGCAGGAGGGTGAAAACAGGTTCTTAAGACGAAGTACAGTGGGGTCCCCTGACTGGCAGGTTCAACCATGCTGTGAAAGCTTGAGTAACATACTCGGCCAACGTGGAAGGGACACTCACCAACCCGCCTGGCCAGCGTGGTGAGTTATGGCCAACCCCCCAATGATAAAAACACAGACAAAAATATGGCCCTCATTCCCTTGAGGCTGGATTGCCGCTGACCAAGGCAGTGGCCAGTTAGGCATGAAGGCAGAGGGTGCTAAGAATCACCATGTTACGATTTTAGGCTGCCACAGAACACTGACCCTTGCTACGTACAACTGCAGATCTCTTTCAGGTGAAGCAAGACTTCAAGAGGTAGAAGAACTTGGAAGAATCAAGTGGGACATCATAGAACTAAGCGAAGTACAGCGAAAACATGAAGGACTACTAGAACTCAAGAGTTGACATCTTCTCTTCTACCAAGGCACTACAGATGGAAGAACAGGAGGCGTTGAATTCATTGTAAACAAGAGAATGAAGAATAACTTAGTAGAGAGTGACTTTTCATCAGAGAGGTCTGCAAGACTGATAGTGAAAGTTTTACGGAAGTATGAACTCCAGGTCATCCAAGTATATGAACCAACAACAAGCTATTCAGATGAAGAAGTTGAAGATTTTTATAAAGTACAAGAACTACACGAAAATGGGAAGAGCCACTACAAGTTCATCATTGGTGACTTCAACGCCAAAATAGGAGCCCAGCAAGAGGATGAGAATTCGGTCTGCAAATTTGGACATGGCAACAGGAACGAGAGGGGCGACAGACTAGTCGAATTTGCAGAGAACAATAACTTATTCATCATGAACACCTTCTTCCAGAAGAAACCCTTCAGTAAATGGACATGCAGAGGACCCAACGGAGTGAAGAATGAAATTGACTACATACTCACCAATAAGAAGCACACCATACCAGATGTCTCAGTACTGAACAATTTTAACACAGGAAGTGAACACAGACTTTTAAGATGCAAAATACACCTAAACACAACACTAGAGAGAGAGAAACTCGTGATGATGAAAACCAACACAATCAACGTAGAAATGCTCCAGAAGCAAAGCCTGGTGTTTCAACTGGAACTGAAGAATAGATTCAGCGCTCTTCAAGATCTGCTAAAAGATGAAGCAATTGAGGTAAACATCTATGAGGAAGTGATGCAAGTAACTGCAGAAACAGCAAAAAACATTGCTGGAACACAGAGTACAAAATTTGACCAGAAGATCACGCAAGAGACAAAAGACCTCATGAAGAAAAGAAGGGAAATGAAACAAACAGCAGCTCTGAAGTGAAACATAGAATACATTGAGCTCTGCAAGACAGTAAGAAAGCCCATTACTGAGGATATACAGTCATTCAACTGTAGGTTGGTAGAGAAAACTATTGAACACAACCGAAGTATGAAGAAAGCAAAACAAAGACTAATTGTAGGGAAAAAAAAGATTTTAGCAATCAAACTAGAAGACGGGACTGCCATCAAGAACCGCAAATTGATTTTGAAGCGAGTCGAAGTGAAACATGCTATCAAACATATAAAGACAGGAAAGGCACCCGGAGAACACGGCATAAAGATTGGCATCGTGAAAGAAGGAGGTGAAGAACTGACAAAAATACTGTTGTGTATTTTTTTTCTTTTTTTAAAAAATAAATTTAGTCGTTGCCAATTATTTTTTATTATTTTTTCCCAATTTAGAATGGCCAATTATTTTTTAAGCTCAGCTCACCGCTACCACCCCTGCGCTGACTCAGGAGGGCGAAGACGAACATACACTGACCTCCGAAGCTGTGCCGTCAGCCGACCGCTTTTTTTCACACTGCGGGCTTGCCTGTAAGCTGCCCCGAGAGCTGCGTTGTCCTCGGACACTGTAGCTCTTGGGTGGCTGCGCCCGGCAAAGCAACAAAGTTATCATCAAAAGTTTATGTAGTATGTTGCCCTTTTAACCATTTTTGCATTTCCCCTTTAAGAAGCCGGCGACCATATTCTATGTGCGTCCAGCCCATGCTATAAATGGTTGGCGACCCCAAAACATAATAAGCTTTGTTGTGGTTCCATGCGGGGGTGAAAGGCTGCGTCTCCAATATAAAAGAAACTTGTAGCTGTTCTGGTGGGAGAGGTGAATAAGATATATGAACAAACTATTGGTATGTTTAGCTGTTTTTTTTTTTAATAAATATTGTTTTAATCATACCATGCTGCTGATTGTGTTTAACTATGTATATTGTGGTTTTAAACTGACTTTATTTGCTTGTGTTTTCAGAATTTGGAAATGTTTTTATCATGTTTAGCATTTTGTATTTATTTTTTATAACAATGATGTGGTAGTAATTTTGTGTTTGTTTTCGCAGAGTGGTTTTTGTCACATTTTTACTATTTCTTTTGTATATTTCACATTTGCTTTATTTGAGTTTTGAGAACGAGCACTATTGATATTTATGATTTTCACGATTTGATTTGGTTTATTTATTTTCACTGTTTATTTTAAGATTATTACTGCCTGTACTGCAGCTGCTAGTACACATGATTATAATTGATTTCTGTTATACTTGATCTATGAAATATATAAAAAAATACACCAATTATGTGGTGTATTGTGTAATTGAATAAAAAACAATTTTATTTGTACATTTGCCTTGTTATTCTGTTGCTGTAAAAGTAACTATTAAGGTGACCTGTGCTACATTTACATAACCCAATGTATGGATATTTGGGGTATGTACACTTTTGACGACAACTTAATAATAAAATGTAAATATTTACAAATACTCACTAATACAAACAGTTAATAAATTCAAGACACTTGTCTCAAGTCGTTCTTCTATTTTCGTGACGCTGCTACGGCACTGCAGCTTCTTCCTGTTTAGAGTCCATGGTGGAGGAGCCCAGCGGCACTCGCGTTGTGCGTGAGCCGTCCTGAAGACGGTGAGTTTACACTGCCTTTTGGACAGACCTGAGCCGGCGCCAAGCCATGTCTTTAGTTTGCCATTTTTAGGACAGCTGAGAGTCGGCCATTTGCGTTTAGACTGCAGAAAAAGACCTGAGACGGCTCTAAGCCGTCCTAAAAACGGTCCGTGCAAACGCATCATAAATGAAGCATTGGGGGAAGTAAACAATTGGGTTCTTTTATTGTTTTAAGTGTGAACGTTTACGGTACTGCTGCAACATCCATGTGATTGTGTTTTTATGTATTTATTTATTTTTTTATGTGGAAAAGTGTCTTTGTAGTTTCTTTTAAACATAAGGTTTTAGTAAAGTTTTTTCCCAACCTTTTTTGACCCTTTTTGGCTGGTAGGATTAATGACGGCGGTAGAAAGGTAACTCATAAAATTGTTTTTAATTGTGGTCTTAGTTGGACACACAGGGAGAGCCACAGGAGAGGTGCTGGACCAGTCCTGAGACGACGTGCTGCAGACTGCCCCCCTTGTTTGTTCCTTCTTATGTTAAAATTGTAGTACAAGTAGATAGATCGGGTCCTAGTTCCCCATAGTTAGGCATTAGGTGGCTGTGAACAGGTGGTTAAGTGGATACAGGTGCAGGAGTGATGCAGTGTGTGAATGAAGCAGACAGAGATACTTGTAATCTGGTTTGAAAAGGTTTTTATTTTTAGTTTCCAGGTCCGGTGACCAAACAAAAATCCCCCACAATACACACCAATGTGTACTGCACGGGGTAAATAACAAGGGTATTGCAGTCCCAAATAATAAACAATATCTGCCTGTGGCGGAGTGTCCCGCCCCTATTTATTATTATTTGTATTTTTGTTTGCGGCGCGGGTAAAAGCGCCGCGTCTTTTATATGTATATTTAAAAACCCTGTGAGGATGCATGACTGATCAGCTACTGATTATTTAACTAGCTGACAGTCATGCATCCTTACCAAACGCGTGCAGACTGTGGCCGAGGGGTAATAAGATAATTAATAGCTAGTTAACCCCTCGGCCAGAGTATAAGAACTGACAGCTGTCTGTGCTGCGGTGTGGAGTTTTGGAGTAGAGAGCGGAGAGAGAGCGGAGAGACGACATAAAACAATTGCTAAAACGTGCTGGTTTAGCCAGCACGCCACTTACTTGTTTGTCTGTTTATTCGTTTGGCCCTCGTGCCCTGTTGTTTTGTTTAAATCTTTTGTTTTGTTTGTTTATTAATAAAATCAACTGAACGCCGTTGCGTTCAGTTTCGCCCGCCCATCCATTGTTGTGGTTTCAGTTTCTTCCTGGTCCGTGACGTCATCACACTCACCACTGCGAGCCAGACTGTCACACTGCCCCACAATAATACAATAAATAGTCCTGGGTGAGTGCAGTAGTGCTCGTGGTGGGTGATACATGTTTATATTTGTGACAAGCGTGAAGTGTCGTTCCGGCATTAGGTGCTGGCCCACGGTGACAGCTCTGGAATGTGTTAGCCGTCTAGTGAATACAAACAAGACAACGATAGACAAACAACCACTCACGATTTTTGGTCACAGTTAACACTGGGTCTCTCGCAATCCTTCTAGGTTCATAGGTATAAACCAAAACGAAGGAACAGATTACGATTCTCCGTCCCCTTTTATGCTGTCACACATGACCCCTTGGTAAACGAGTGCAACCGCCTCTTCAATCTGCAGCTGCCACGTCGTTTCCCTTCCGGGTCAATGTGTTATTGCAACGGAGTCTCGCCCCCCTTCCGGGCTGGCCGACTTCCCTTGAACCCCGGGAAAGAACTGTCAGACTAGCCCGTCCAAGGAACTCTGTTCTCGCTGCTTAGTGCCCTCACAGGTCGGGAGGGAGATTTACAACCAAGAATCATTGTATTTCTGTCACATTGGCGTAGCAACAGCGACTACAAGTGTGACAAGTGTAAAACAGGTAAGATTTATGAAATTATCTTTTTAGCTACAATTACTTTATGCATTATACATCGACTGTTTTAGGGTCTGTGGGTTCCCTTATTGAAGCATGTTTTTATGACCCTCAAGACACTGCTGAGGTGAAATGACCTAGGAGGTGTAACAGATTTCCGTAGACCAAGGAATGAAAACTGAGAACTTTCTTTAACCTAATGTTAATTACAATAACTGCTGAAAACTTGGTTGACAAGCATTTTTGGTTACCTATCAAATGTGTTTTTAAGAGGAGTTTAAAGACATCCACTAAATGTCATAATTTCATTAGTATACTGAAATAACCAGGGAAAAAAATAAAAGAAAACAAATATATACTAAATAGAAACTAAAACACCAAGCATCGCCAAAAGGGTAAAACAAAACACCATTGGACTACCATATGAACTATGTCAATGAAGAATAAATAGCATAAAAAAAATGTTCAATATGTTTGGTTGCTTGCAGTCTGTGTTGCAAAGAGTCATTTATTTGCGTGTGTGTATGTGTAGATGCCTTTCTGTCCCACTCGTTTTGGGACTTGGAACTACACCCCACCATCTGGAGGCTGTGTGGTCCAGTGGTTAAAGAAAAGGGCTGGTAACCAGGAGGTCCCCGGTTCAAATCCCACCTTGTGTGACCCTGAGCAAGTCACTTAACCTCCTTGTGCTCCGTCTTTCGGGCGAGACGTAATTGTAAGTGACTCTGCAGCTGATGCATAGTTCACACACCCTAGTCTCTGTAAGTTGCCTTGGATAAAGGCGTCTGCTACATAAACAAATAATAATCACAACATGTCTGTTAGTTTCTGCCACCAGTCCTGCACATTTGTGGAGCAAAAACATATAAAAAAATAACACCTTTGTCTACATAAATGCTCTTGTATCAATGTCAAGTAGGTACAGAAATAATAAACCCTAACCTACGACAGTTAAATGCATTCTGAAATAGCATCTCATGTTCTTTCCATCCAAGACATGATTAGAAAGCCAGTTTTCTTTTAAAAAAAAAAAAAAAACCTGAATACTTCTCACTTACTACTTTCTTACCACAAGCTACAGTAATTAGTACTTTGAAAATAGTATTTTTTTCTTATAATTGTTACTTTAGAGTGAGTTGACATCCCATTATCTAACTTAAATGGCTTTAATTATTTCCTGTGTGTTGACAGCTGGCTTCAGAGATATGCCAAGCTTTCCTGTTTCGAGGAAGAAAACTGACAGCTTTGCATATGCTATAGTCAATCCACCTTGGCATGCCATGTAATCTTCAGTTCCTGATAGCCATAGATTTTAAAACATATTAAAATAACAGTCTCTCGTTGGGTTTGCACACCAGATGGTTTGAAACAATGGGTGGAATTGAGTCGCTGGGACATTATTTTAGTTTAGGTTTGTTTTTCACACTGAGGTATGTTTAACTTGTTCACTTCCTTTTGACAAAAATGAAGCCTTTGTTACAGTTCAAGAGGTCAAGGCTCTTCTAATCTCATTCTCAAGCATCTTATTTGGTATGGGTATGAAATACTGCTGTTGCTATACTTTAAGTAACTCATGTTTACCATTACCCTGTCTGTCTGCAACACTCTGCCCTGAGTGGACGTGTAGGTTGATTGGTAGATTGGTATTCTCAATTGTCTGCAAATGCAGAGACACTGGTTATCACCAATGAATCAAGGTAATTTACTCAGTATGCAAATGCAGAGACACAGGTTATCACCAATGAATCAAGGTAATTTACTCAGTATGCAAATGCAGAGACACTGGTTATCACCAATGAATCAAGGTAATTTACTCAGTATGCAAATGCAGAGACACAGGTTATCACCAATGAATCAAGGTAATTTACTCAGTATGCAAATGCAGAGACACTGGTTATCACCAATGAATCAAGGTAATTTACTCAGTATGCAAATGCAGAGACACAGGTTATCACCAATGAATCAAGGTAATTTACTCAGTATGCAAATGCAGAGACACTGGTTATCACCAATGAATCAAGGTAATTTACTCAGTATGCAAATGCAGAGACACAGGTTATCACCAATGAATCAAGGTAATTTACTCAGTATGCAAATGCAGTGACACTGGTTATCACCAATGAATCAAGGTAATTTACTCAGTATGCAAATGCAGAGACACTGGTTATCACCAATGAATCAAGGTAATTTACTCAGTATGCAAATGCAGAGACACTGGTTATCACCAATGAATCAAGGTAATTTACTCAGTATGCAAATGCAGAGACACTGGTTATCACCAATGAATCAAGGTAATTTACTCAGTATGCAAATGCAGAGACACTGGTTATCACCAATGAATCAAGGTAATTTACTCAGTATGCAAATTCAAAGACACTGGTTATCACCAATGAATCAAGGTAATTTACTCAGTATGCAAATGCAGAGACACTGGTTATCACCAATGAATCAAGGTAATTTACTCAGTATGCAAATGCAGAGACACTGGTTATCACCAATGAATCAAGGTAATTTACTCAGTATGCAAATGCAGAGACACAGGTTATCACCAATGAATCAAGGTAATTTACTCAGTATGCAAATGCAGAGACACTGGTTATCACCAATGAATCAAGGTAATTTACTCAGTATGCAAATGCAGAGACACTGGTTATCACCAATGAATCAAGGTAATTTACTCAGTATGCAAATGCAGAGACACTGGTTATCACCAATGAATCAAGGTAATTTACTCAGTATGCAAATTCAAAGACACTGGTTATCACCAATGAATCAAGGTAATTTACTCAGTATGCAAATGCAGAGACACAGGTTATCACCAATGAATCAAGGTAATTTACTCAGTATGCAAATGCAGAGACACAGGTTATCACCAATGAATCAAGGTAATTTACTCAGTATGCAAATGCAGAGACACAGGTTATCACCAATTAATCAAGGTGATCTACACAAAGTCTGACTGACACCTCCACTTCAAACATTGTCTCAGCTCTAATATGACTAGCCAATCGGAAACGCTCTCTGGCCTCCCTTTGTTCCAAAAATCTCTGCAAGACAAAAGTTGAACAACTCAAAGTTGTTCCTTCAAAATGACTGCAAAGTTATCGAGTTGGTGTGCCACTGATCCTGGTCTGTCTGCTTTAAGACATCCTGCTTTATCTAAACAGGAACAATACAAATGGAAAGTACATGCAAGTATCAAGGTAATGCTTATCAGAGTATGATTATATACACGCACACGTATGTGATTAGATAACAGGTATCTTACAGTATAAATAGAGTTCATATTGGAATTCTGGTAACTTATGGTATTCATTGTGAAGTCATTTTAGAGAATGTCTTATGTAAGTAATACTATGTTGCATGCAGTAGAATATCTTCTATTTCTGAAGAGCCGAAACCCTAAATGTTTATGTCTTTTGTGTTTGGTAAGCTATGCAAGAGTTTCCATCGTAATTGCATGCAACTTACAGTTTTAAGCTAAGCGATTATAAGAGGATCTGTTACAGTGAAATCTATAGAAGTTGCTGTGACCAATATAATCAAATGTTATTACTGCTAGGTTCAATGATAAATGGTTGTCTAAATGCCTTATTTGTCATAACGTTGTTTAATGTAATATTGACTGTGCAATTGTTTTAACATATTACCTGCTTAATTGTTTACAGTGACATCCTGCATTGCTTGTTTTTATTTTTCTTAACATACTATTAGATTGAATGCATATTTTATAAATTCTTTCATTTTAGATAGATTCTTGGTAAATCATTTGCCTGTGTAACACCTTGATTTATGAACTTTAAATGAAATAGAGTCTGTTCTATTTGTAGTTTGTTGTAATGTGTACATCTGCTGTCGTTTTCAGAGACGATATTGAAAACAGGTTTATAATAAACACAGTTATTGTTTTAAGAATATAAACTGCCACGATATCACCCACAGACGTATTGGTATTGGTTATGCGCTGGTGTAACAGCACTGAGAGATAAGTCCTGCTTGAGACCTACAATGAGGCCACAGTGTTTTAGAACAGTCTGTTTTAGAAAGTCACCAGGATGTGATGAATGAAATAGAAAATGACATACAACATGAATCTAAAGAAGAAGAATGTGTTAGTTAAGAAACCACATGTCATACCAAGTTGTTTTTTTAACTACTATGCAGAGGATTTATATGCCTGAAGTGGGATCATTCTACATCCATTTTATTAATAGAGATTTAGAAATGTCTTCAGGCATTTTATTTAAAAAAAAGTAACAGGAGTAAACACTAAAGAATGTGTTACAAATGTGCAGCAGTCACAAACCAACCATAACTACTGTATTTACCCTTATACCATTACCAGAAACTACAGTAATAATCAAAGCTGCAGTGTTCCACAATCAATCATGTTAAATTGTACACCAGAAATTACTATAATTGCCAGTATTTTAACAAAGGAAACCAAATTACAATACAGGTCACAAAAGTGAGTTAAATACAAGCAATTAAGTATGAAATTGTTTGTATTTAAGGAGGTTGTGTGGTGCGGTGGTTAAAGACAAGGGCTTGTAACAAGGAGGTCCCCGGTTCAAATCCCAGCTCACTCACTGACTCATTGTGTGACCTTGAGCAAGCCACTTAACCTCATTGTGCTCTGTCTTTTGGGTGAGATGTTGTTGTAAGTGACTCTGCAGCTGATGCATAGTTCACACACCCTTGTCTCTGTAAGTTGCCTTGGATAAAGGCGTCTGTTAAATAAACAAATAATAAAAATGAAACTTGTAACATTATTGTATAAAACACCCTGCCTCTGTTCTTTGCTTATATCTTTTGGTTATTTGAACATTAAAATTAAAATACAATTGGGTGTAGAGTCACTGTGGTCATTCAGGGTGGCACTGATTCAGTGTTCAAATTGAAAGGTTGAAAGGTGTTCAGATTGTTCTGCTGGAATATGTAGCTATCCTTCATTGATTATGGCTTATAGTCCCAGGCGCCGAGCTGAAATCCTCTTCCCAAACTCGTTGCACTCCATCTCGACAACAGGAGATGGATCTCGTGTGGGGGAAAAGCTTGCAGGCCTTGGGATCGAGCTGCACTAAGGGTCTGAGAGAAGGCCCTGCGGCGCTGCGCTGTAATATTACTATAGTCTGGATAAAATTTAAGATTTCTGTCCAGGATCCGAGGGGTGTTCTTTCTGGCTGCTTGTAGTATGGCCTGGCGGTCTGTATATCGTAAAAGATTGAAAATGAGCGTACAGCGCCTGTCACTTGCCTTGGATTTGTCATTGTAAATACGATGCGCTCTCATAATTTCAATATTCCTGTTCGACAGGTTTGGGAGCCACAATGGAATAGATTCTGTTAAAAAAATCAATGGCATCTGTACCTTCGGCTCCGTCCTTCAGCCCCACTACCCGAAGGTTATTACGCCTGCTTCTGTCCTCCATATCAGCCATTTTCAGCTCCAGTTGATCGACCCTAGATTTGCAGAGGTTTGCAGCTTTTGTGTGCAGCTACCAAGGCACTGACGGTAGATAATTCCTTTTTAAAAGTCTTGCACTCAAGAGAGAAGGCCGAAAACTGCGTTTCTATAGAGGTCAGTTTGGATTCAGTGCTCTGCCCCATTTCTTCAAGTCGAGTAAGGTGATGCTCAAAATAGTGCCGATTCTTTTCCATACAGGCTTCTATAATGGCGGCTGTGTCGGAGTCCAGCTTACTTTTTTCACCCTTACTTGGCGATGCGAGTTGGGCTGAGGACCTAAGCTGCCATCACTACCAGCAGGTCACGTGATCTCCAGAGAAGTTATCTAATTGAATTCGAAGACGCTTTCTCATTATTGTTTGGTACTGAAAAAATACGTACATTTCAAACTTTGCATATGATTCGTAGCAAATTAGCTTTATACAGGGCATATTTGTATCCGGTGTGAAGAAAGAGCAGTGACGCCTTTAAGGAATGGCGTCGCTGGGGAAAAACTACACACCCCAGAAACCTCAGTGTCAATTGATAAGGCAGGGTTATACAGTTTAAAAGGAAGCAGAGCAGAACAATCGGGGGTTGTGTAATTGTGGGGAACACAGCCCAATTGTCCTGCCTGCGCAAGCCTTCACGTCATTCCTCTTAAGGGAATTCAGTCTTTATCCGTGTTTGTTCTGGAACCAGGCTCTAGTAGGAACACTTCTGCATATCTTGGACTTCCCTTGCTTGTGTTCTGGGCTCGCTCCTCCAGAGGGTGCCGCTGTTCTCTGTTTCTCTGTGTTCCAGGAGGTAATCAACCGAGGGAGCTCAACCTCTACTTACCTGTGTTCCCGGCTCACTCCAGAGGGTGTCGCTGTTCTCTGTTTTTCTGTATTCCAGGAGGTAATCAATCGAGGGAGCTCAACCTCTACTTTCCTGTGTTCCTGGCTAACTTCACCAGAGAAAGCCCGCCTCTGCTTACCTGTGTTCCCGGCTCACTCCACCAGAGGGAGCCCAATCTCTACTTACCTGTGTTCCTGGTCCAGAGGGAATCCCAGCCTCTACTCACCTGTGTTCCTGGCTCACTCCACCAGAGGGAGCCCAACCTTTGCTCACCTGTGTTCCTGGCTCACTCCACCAAAGGGAATCCCAACCTCTTCTCACCAGTGTTCCTGGCTCACTCCACCAGAGGGAGCCCAACCTCTACTCACCTGTGTTCCTGGCTCACTCCACCAGAGGGAGCCCAACCTTTACTCACCTGTGTTCCTGGTGCGCTCCTCCAGGGGAAGCCCAATCTCAACTTACCTGTCTTGCAGAATCGGGACATTTTACAGGCAAAGCCTGTCACAGCTGGGTCGTCTCGCAGTAGCATAGAGAGGGGAGAAGAAGTGAGGTAGTTACTGGCCCGTACAGGGCGAATAAACACTTTTGAATAAGTGTAATGTTGTGTAAATATTGTAAATAAAAGTACTCACCTGAATGAGCAACAAGTTCACTCCAGTCTGTGCAAAAGAAAATACCGGTGTCCAGTAGCATCACACTACCACTCTTTCACACCGGATATCTCATAGGGTGCTCAAAGCAACCCACAAACACATATGAGTGAGTCAACGGGGCTGACGGACCACCCTGTACTAGTGTATGAACTAACTATCCTTAAGAGTGCAGAAAATATTAAACCATGTTCACAGCTCTGTATGGTGCATAACTGTATAACTGTATAAGAACAATAACCACAGACAGATGGACACACACACGGATGACGTTTCTCACATTTTATATGGCACATGATTTCCATTACATGAGAGTAGATGTTAAAACTTCATGTTGATTTGAACTTGGCTCTCGCCAAGATAAGCACCAACTAAGACGTAGCTTCACAGTAAACTAATGTGATCCATATGTGTCTCCATCCATTTGCGCTTCCTTCCATATGATGATGTAGATATCCTTCTGTCTGGTGTTGATGGCTGAAGTGTAATGCTGGCTCCAGGGATCAGCTTATTTTGCCTCCCTAGCTCATCAGCACACACAGCGGCTGCGATGCTGGCTCGAGGGATCAACCATAGTGCGGTCTCCCCAGCGCATCAGCATGACAACTGTCTGGATTGAGCTAAGTAGGGTACATCTCTGGGGTCTTCAAGTGGGCACCTTCCATCCTTGGTGTTTCGTCGACTAGCCCACGACACCTCAAGAGGGCTCGACGGTGATTCTGGCGTCCCAGCATCACCCCTCCGTCCCCACTCAACTCAGCCCAGCTTACTTACCTGTACATCAGCCTTTCTTTCTTTCTATTGTGCTTGAGATCCCCAGCCAGAATCTTTCCGTCTCAACCACAGCCAGTTGCTGCTCCTCTCTGCTGCTTCAGATAAGTTCTTCACTGTGCGACGCAACTCTTGGTTGTAGAGTGTGCCACAAATCCTCGACATCCCACTTCCACTGGGTAAACCCAGACTCTCCATCCTCGCTGTTCCGCTTCAGTGGCTAGTTGAGCATACCGCAGTTTCTTCCTCTCATACGCCTCATCTACAGCATCCTCCCATGGCACTGTTAACTCTACCAGGTGAACAAGGCGTGCTGATCCAGACCACAAGACAATATCTGGTCGAAGGTTTGTGGTGGCAATCTCAGGTGGAAAAATAAGCTGTTGACCAACATCTGCCAGCATTTTCCAGTCTCTAGCAGCTTCCAGTTGTCCTGGGCAGGATTGGTTTTAACACCTTTTCTTGGTGGTTGCTCTCCTGGGCGGAGGAATGTTGTCTTTGTGTGTAATGTTTTGATGGAACAGGTGGCAACTTATTGGTCATGTTACGCTTGTCTTCCAATGCTAAGGCCAAACATCGCAGCACCTGGTCATGGCCAAGTAAACCGTCCTTGGCTAAGAGCCACCTTACATCCTGTCAAAATGTGCCTTAATGTTGCAGGTGATGAACACAAAGGACATGAGGGATCCTCTCCTACCCAGAGGTTTAGGTTCTGTGGTGATGGGAGAACATCATATGTTGACCTTATAAGGAAACTGATCCTGCTCTGTTCCATTGACCATAGGTCTTGCCAGCCAATCTTGCGTTGTTCCACACTCTCCCATCTCATCCATTCTCCCTGCTTGCCCTGGGAAATGGCCTTTATACACCTCATCCTCTCCTCCTGCTTTTGCACCTCGTTGACTACAAGCTTCCTCCGTTGCGCTGGGGCTGCCTTGTGCCATGTAGGAGGAGCTGAACTGAGACCAAGACCCCCTCTTCCATGCTGAACTTGCCCCATGATATCACCAATTTGAAGGGCAGCCTTTGCATCCTCCACAGCTTTCTTTGCCACCCACTTTCTTCCAGTTTTCAACACAGGTGCTGCCTCCCTTACACAAATGCAGCTCCACAATCGGGAATATATATGAAGAGTTTAAATGCAAAACGCGATACACGGCATTTGCACCAAAACTGAGCTAAAAGCAGGATCATCTTTATTCTGGTTAAACCCAGCTGATAAGGGAATGAGCATTTAAATGTAAAGTGGAGCCAAGTTAGAAGCAACAATTGTGTGAATGTTGGGCCCCAGCACCTTTCCAATTGTGCCTATTTGCTTGATGCTTGACAAGGTTGCCCCAATTGCTTCTCCTAACTTGGGTTTTTGCGTTTGATATCACCACTTTAAACGGCTGTTGCGTTTTTCTAACTTGTTTTTTTACATTGACAATGTTTTTTGTTATAGATTGCATTTACAGGAACTATGATAAGATCTCCTTATCACAAGACTGCCTCAGATCATAAAATAAAAGAAATATTAATTTGTTTTATTACATCATTGAGTATCATTATGCAGAATGTTTCCTGTGGTTAATCCCTGATACACTGTGATATACAAAGAGGGCTGTCTACAGCATATGCAAAGTGGGACAATAAAAGAGAAATGGTTTAACATTCTTCAAACGTTTAATACATAGGAGACCTTGGGCAGCTAGGGTGGCACTGAGATTTTTATATGAGGGAACAGCTCTGAATGCAGGGCAGAGTATACTTAACTACTATAAAATGTAACTTATTCACTATATATTGACAAGCAATACATCTACCAAAGATAAAGAAGGAGTTAACTTGTCAAAAATTGTGTCTGCCTTAGTCTAGTATACCTACAAATAAGCAGATCATCATATTTATCAAATAGTCAATAGTTATCATATAAACTGTTTCAGTAGTCTGTCATTTACAGCAAGCCTGTATAGTCAGCATCTTATTTGTCTCAGAATTGAAAATCTTCAGGGTTATCTATATGTAAATAATAATAATAATAATAATAATAATAATAATAATAATAATAATAATAAAAACATTCAAAATAACTACAGATATTTACAAAAGCAGAATGGAACTTACCAATATTCTTTAAAAAGGTTCACTGTGGCAATACCAATGTTAAGGAATTAGAATAATGCTGTCCTTCATTTCAGATTATAATGTAGTCATAAATAAAGTTATATTCCGCCCTCATGCCTCTGTTTGAAGTTCTACGTTAGAATGTCCTAATCTTGAAGTTTTGAGGTGTTAACCTGCCCGATATGACAGCAATGCAGGTACTACTAATGTACAAAACTACCAACATGGATAGTGTCATCACAAAGACTATAGTATTTGCTACTGCACAAGCAATAATAACATTCATAATATGTCTATGATAATAGTTTTTGTATTCCGCAAAAAATGATCATAATTTTGATTTATATGATGTGTTCAGGTCAGTTAAAAAGTTGTATCCTGTAGGCCAAAACTGTCATCTAACATTGACCTTAAGGAATGCACCTTTGGTGGTCTTCTTTCAACCGATACTGTATGACATACAATAATAATTGTACTCCTCAGCAGGTTCATTGAGTCTGCTACAGTATATGTATAGTATGTTCTTACTCAGACTTCCTTACATATCACTCTTACTCCAAAGCTATAATTGCACTGAAAGTGTTGTTATAATCGATAGCTCAAAAAAATCACATAGCACTGTCATGAAACAAAGTGACCACTACTAAAGCCCTGGTTCTCACTACGAACTACGAAGGTAGGTCCATGCTTTGTACATCCAGCTTCACCTAAAATAATAAGTACAAATATAGTTTAAAACCATGTATTAGATATTTTTTAACACATAAAATATTTGTAATGTGTCATTTTTTTTTTAGTTGAGTTGATAATCTGATTATTCAAATGGAGACACTTCTTTTACCCTGATATATTTACCTTTTTTTAGGTAAGTCGTTTTCTGTTTATATGTTTCCAGCAAATAAACATAATAATTGGTCAAGCATTTTCTTTTGTTTTATCAATCAGTCATGGTTACCAGCTAAGCTAAAGAATGTTAAGCATCCCTGTGAGAGGAGCTTGTGTAAGGTTACAAGCCAATCACTGTTACCTCAGCCCCTACAAATATCAGAGTACACCAATATCCTGTTGTTTCATACACAGCTGCATTTTTTAAATGCGGGATTTCATTACTGAAGTTGTAAATTAAAAATGAAACCGGTCACTGCCTAATTGTTTTAATATCATGACATATTAATGATACATATCATTTTCACATTTCCATTTTAGTTTGTGTTTAAAAAACATTCAATCATATATAACATTCCCCTTCAATTATGCAACTGGGCCTCCTTGGTTTTTGTTCCTATAAATTTAAATTTCTATTTTTATCATGAATACGTCTCATTAATGTAGTGGAGAATAACTACTCACTACAGTGTTTTAATTTCTTCATTGTGTTTTTAATTCTGACTTACACCTACCCTCCACTCCAATGTCTATCCCACCAAGCCCCCAGGAGTGTGCACATCCCATGGGGACAGGATTTGTTCTTCAGTGGGTCAGTGTAGAGCACGGCTAGGTTCCACCCCCTGTACTCTGCTACCCCTGCCTCAGTTTTTAATATTTTATTTTTACCTTCTACATTTTTCATTTTTTTGTGTAATTTGGTCCAACACTTTGTTTCTAAAAGATACATTTTCTTTTGTGTGCACAATAAATCTGGCTTGTTTTTAAGAACCTCCACCAGAAGTTCTAGGCTGTCATGGGATTTTTTTTTTCTGTCCCCCTCCTTGTGCGGTACTGGGGTTGGCTTTTTGCAGGTGTGAACCCCTCCTGCCCCCCCGCTCCCTGCGATTGTAGAGCAAGCGATAAAGCTGTAGTGGGCTATATATATATATATATATATATATATATATATATATATATATATATAACACGAAATATTCGGAAAACATTTCTAACAAAATTCTAAACACCGACACTGATGTAGCGGCCGTCATTCCGCTGAAGCGTCTGTGAGAAAGGAGGGGTATTTGCATTGTGGGCGTGAAACTCTCTCCCTGTCGAAATAAGGGGTACTTCCTGCCATACCACTCTCGACTATGCAGAAGTGCAGATACTCTCTCGAGAAGTAGACTACTTACCTTTGTCTCTGAGGGTTTATAAGAAATCCTTCAGTTAAATGTTTCTCAGTTGAGAGGTATGTGGCTAGTTCTCCGAAACATCAGTTTGAGTGCTGATTGATACCTTTTAAACAAAAAAAGAAGAAAAAAAGGGAGTACTGTTGTCTGTTTACACAAGGGCAACCAACTCCTAAAACGGTAAGTGAACATTTTTTTTTTTGGGGGTTTAAATGTAGCAGATTAAATTAGCAATAGAAAGAGAAAAAATACATTGAGTGTTCGTAATTAGATTTTTCATATTGTTTTCTGTGCCGGTGTATTTTATGTACCTTACGTGAAACTTAGCCTGTAAGAAACACAAAGTTTTCCTTCGTGGTTTAGTTGAGGATTGAACTGAAGGGCAATAGTCAGCCTTGGGAATAAATTGGCTCCCGAAGTTAGTAACATTTCAAGCAAATTGCGCAACTGTCAACTATTTATTCCTCTCTAAGCGTAAATGCATGCTGACAATTTTCATATGATTCATATGGATGTCCTAATGTGTGCTCAGTTTTTCTCACTAAGAACAGGTCATCTCATTATTAATATCTTTGAAGAAAAAAAAATAGAACTAAACTAGAAAAAAAACAACTCTTGGTCTTGCTCTTGCAAATACTGCGCGCTTGTCCTGTCATTTATTTAATTCAGTAATGGTTATCGGCAGCTCAGTACTTGGAGTATCAATTGTATAGCCTAAATAATTAAATGTAACTAATGTCAACGCCTGTGTGATGTTGTTGTTTTCATAATAATAATAATAATAATAATAATACCAAAACATTGTCGTAATACAAAAATGTATTTTGCATGTGGATCAGCTGCAATTTATTTTTTGGTTGGGATTGGTATTGGCTGTATGATGTCCATTTTTTATGTATCATAATCAGACAAATCTCCTGTAAGTCTTTGAATGAATAGTCAAACTGCAGGTCTGTCTTTCTTGTTTTTTAGACATGTATATATCCACTGGAGGTCCTGCATAGGTACTTCTGGGTTAAGAAAAAAAAAAAGATCATACAAATACTGTATTTTGTCACTATGAATGACCATAATTCTAATGAGTCATATAACAACAGCAACCAATAGTGTAAACACATGTTAATTTCGGGTTTAAAAGCTGATTTATTTTTTCTGCATTTGTTCTCGGGCTTATTGGACTGGCTTGTTTATTTTTAGGGTGTAAAATATAAATGCAGGGTCTTATCTCCTTCTGCTGTACTATGTGTCATGCTTGCCACTCCCCTTTCTCCTTATATATTGTCTTAAGAATGTGTTGCATTTAGCCTGAAATCAGTATTTTAAAGAATCAAAAACATTGCAAATATATAAAAACAATGCAGAACTCGCTGTGTTCTGCATTGTTCTTTGGGAAGGGAAGGTGCATTTTATGGTGTATGGGTATAAAAAGATAAAAAGCTTTTTGGATAATGTATTTTTATAGCACAGAAAAAAAACAATGCTATATTTCAATTTATTTGGCTGCTGTTCATTTGTGATTTCTTTTTATGCTATAATATATAATGGAACCAAAAACTGAACATTGAATTAGCCAAGGAACGCTCAGAAATCCCTGGAAGTAGTAATCGGTGAATAATAAATGGTAATCATAGCCTGTTAGAAAGTCATTGTAACAGCTACAATTGGGATAATGTTATACTGTGTGTGTTTTATCACTCCATACCTTGCATTTCATTCTCTGTAGCCTGTAGAGACATGCGGCTGTATTAACACAAATCTTAACAATGCTTTACAATGCATGTACCTGTTCATGAGGAAATGAACACTGTTTTGCATATTATCAGCGTCCCAAGTCAGTTAATACTTAACTATAAAACTGGAGCATGCACACGCAGGCCTAATTGAACTGTTTCCAAAAAGCATCAACAAAGTTTTGCTTGTACATTTTTATTATTCTGATCAATTTATTATTATTTTTTTTTTTCAGTAACGTCTTTCATTGAGGAATCGTCAAGTTCAAGTTGTCAGTTACCTGTTCACCAATTTTATTCCATGTGGAATTTATTTCCAGTCCCTTTTCCAGGCTGAATAAAACCAGAATGAGGACTTCTGTGATGGCAGTCTGTTTGCTTGGACTTTTTTTCTTTGTATCGCAGCCGCTGTCTGTTCCATCCAGACAAATTGTAAATGATGAGGCTGGAGCGTCATCAAATACTGTTGACGATGAGCAACTAAAAGCACCTTCCGTCCAAAATGAGACCCAAACAGCTGTCCATCCGAATGGAACCAGCCAGCACCTGCCTCAAACTATTATCATCGGAGTGAGAAAAGGTGGGACAAGAGCTTTAATTGAAATGCTAAGCCTCCACCCTGGCATTGCAGCAGCAGAGAGCGAGGTTCACTTTTTTGATTGGGAGGACCATTTTGAGAAAGGCTTACAATGGTATGTCAGTCAGATGCCTTTCTCGTACCCCCACCAAATCACAGTGGAGAAGACTCCAGCATATTTCACTTCTAGTAAAGTGCCAGAGAGAATTTATAAAATGAACCCGGCCATCAGGCTCCTCTTGATCCTGAGAGACCCCACTGAGAGAATTCTCTCGGACTACACTCAGGTGTTTTACAATCGTCTGCAGAAGCACAAGCTGTACCAGCCTATTGAGACGGTGCTTATTAAAAATGGGGACATCAGCATGGACTACAAAGCATTGAACAGAAGCCTGTATTACATCCACATGCAGAACTGGTTAAAGTATTTTCCTTTATCACACATTCACGTGGTTGATGGAGATGTGTTGATCAAAGACCCTCTTCCTGAAATGAAAAGGGTTGAAAAGTTTTTAAACCTCTCGCCGCAAATCAGTGCCACAAACTTTTATTTTAACCAAACAAAAGGTTTTTACTGCCTAAGGGACCGTGGCAGAGAGAGGTGTTTACATGAGTCAAAAGGAAGAGCACATCCTCAAGTGGCTTCCCCAATACTTGATAAGTTATACCAGTTTTTTCGTGAGCCAAACAAGAAATTCTTTGAACTGATTGACAGGACCTTTGATTGGCATTAATTTATGCTGGTGTATAGTTGATATGAAAATTGACACATTCCAGCAGCATAAACTATAAGCAGTATTAGTAGATAATAATTTACATGTAAATGTAATCTAAGTGAAAAAAGATAGTGTACAGTATACATGATATACATAAGGTAAATATATTTTTTTACAGGTTTTGAAAATATAGCATCAATAGCCAGTTGTGTGACTGTTTATTTGTGTTCCTTGATTTGCATGCTTTCTCTTCTGTTGGTAATATAATTTGAACAGTGGACATGTTTTCTGTACACTTGTGGCAGCGTAGGTTTGGATTGCTTTGTGAACAATTCTGCAAGATAAAGACCGTTGCTATTCCAGTAATGTACTGCAGACTTGTCTCTCATTTGTTCCAGGGTGTATAGTTTACTAAAACAGGATGCAAACATCCCCAGAACAGCATATTACCAACTGTGATTACAGAGTGCATTTAGAAAAATAAATAAATACCGCCAAACTGCTTGTAAATGTATAAATTAACATTTATTTTAGTGTGGTTCTAAATGGTTAAGCGAAATGTAAAAAAAAATCATAACCAAAGCTAAGTGTTCGCGTACAGTTTATAAACGTTCACATGGCCAGTACAAATTATTGTTGTTAAAGGGTTAAGCTTGTGTTGGCCTGGCTGTGCTTTGCAAGTGAATGGCAGAACATGTTAATATTTCCCACTTCTATCAACTGAAAAATAAGATTGTGCCCACTTATGGAATGCATTTCTAACCCTAAAGCTGCAACTATTATAAAGCCTTTTTGTTTCAAGTGCTTTCCCGCAATGACCCGCTGTACCTATCAGCAAGGAAGCTTTAGTCTTGCTGTAAGTGTAACTTCATTAATTAAACTAACAACAGGATTTGGGTTCTGTATAGCAGTTTTATCTCTGTTATATAAATATATATATATATTTTTAATAAGCCTCTTTTATTGTTAACAGATTTCATGATTTTGAAGTGAAGGATTATGTTGAACTAATAAAAAATACTATTTTTTATTCTATTGAATGTGTCCTTTTGTTTGTGCTGCACACCACGTACTTTATTATTATTTGTTTATTTAGCAGACGCCTTTATCCAAGGCGACTTACAGAGACTAGGGTGTGTGAACTATGCATCAGCTGCAGAGTCACTTACAACTACGTCTCACCCGAAAGACGGAGCACAAGGAGGTTAAGTGACTTGCTCAAGGTCACACAATGAGCCAGTGGCTGAGGTGGGATTTGAACCGAGGACCTCCTGGTTACAAGCCATTTTCTTTAACCACTGGACCACTCACTACACTCACTCACTACATGTGTAACCACAGAAATATTATCAAGAGCTTGGATTGGATTTTCAGGACCATCCAGCAAGTGTGCAATTCCAGTACGGGTTTTTGTTCCTACCTTTTTTGTCACTAAAACTGCACTGTTTCAATCCCTGCTGTTCACAGGAAAAAAATCACCACAAACTCATTTTCTTGAGTGGTGTCTTCACACTCACTAGTGGAGCGCATGGTATATATATATATATATATATATATATATATATATAAATCGACAGAAGTATTTTTGAGAAGGACAGTTACTATTTCCAACGATGCTGGCCCCTCTGATTGTGTGTGTGTGTGTGTGTGTGTGTGTGTGTGTGTGTGTGTGTGTGTGTTTTTAATGCAATCTATAAATTGAGAAGGGAATTGGAACATGGTTCATCTATTGTGATCATTAGCTGATAGTTTAAAATCCCAACCTGAAATGATCCCAGAAGGTAGCAAGATTTTTTTTTTAATAGGGCATGTATAGGAGAGAGAAATCTCCTTCTCATTATTAGACCATCCCAGTTTTAGCATAACATTGTAGATAAATGGCAAACCATTTGATCATCATAACAAAGAACACTGTTTTGCTTAATACATATTTTACCAATAGAATATAATTTTGTACTGCACAAAGTTTTTATTTTGTTTTTGTATTTCTTTATTTAGTGTGTCCAATTATTATTTTCCCCCAATTTTTCTCCCAATTTGGAATGCTCAATCACTTTTTTCCTCACAGCAGAAATTCCCAACATGGCTCCGGAGAGATCCAAAGTTTCAGTGGGTGTCCTCCAAGCTACCGACCAAGGCCAGTCCTGCAGTTGTCCACCTATGAGCTCACTAGGTGCCTGACCAGCAGGGTTCGCTGTAGCACGATGATTTACTTGAATACCAGCTTTTAGGCAAAAACATGTACTTCATTTGCTATGTGGTTTGTAATCCAGTCATGTTATAGTAACATTTTCCTGAGGCACATCAGTTTCAATTTTCTTTATATGTCCCCAGTGCAAACCTAATGTAAAATTACATTATCCAACACACACTTTCTTGAACACAAGGGCGAAGCGTGCGTGATATTATGAACCTACCTTCATTTAATGCAGAATACAGTTTCAGAGATCACACTTTCCCAATGAATTGATTTGATAACACATTTTAAAATAATGTATTTATGAATTTGTGTTCCCTTAATTAGTTTCTAGTAATCTTAAATGAAAAATCCAGATACAAAAAAAACTAAGCACATTATACATGTCTTGATGATTCACTTGTTAAATAATACTGGCCTTGTCTAGAACTGTTACACATGTAACACCTGTTTGTGATTTTCCTGAGCTATTTCCTGTGTGTCATCAGCAGGTCATAATACTAGGTCTCCCACAGTAATAACAGATGATGAGAATTAAAGGCTTCTCCTACATTGTAGGAAACACAATTTCAAATGAATGGCTTGATCATTACAGCAATTTAAAGATCTGAGAAGCTTGGTTTCAATTTAAAATGACCCTTACCAATACTGAAATCTTCATGTCCACGTTAATTTAATCATTGGATCATTACACAGTCTGTGGAGTTTATAATTCTGAAATTATTGGAAAGGTAGAATGTTATGTAAATATCATTTTAATTACCATTTTAAGAAATTACATTTTAAATTAAACTATGGCACTACTCATAATTAGGAAGATTTCGTAGTATTTTAAACATATTTACTATTAATTTTAAAGATCATTACTTTGGACATTTTTTATTTATTTATTTATTTTTTAAATTTAGTCGTTGCCAATTAGTTTTTATTATTTTCTCCTCAATTAGAAATTGCCCAATTATTTTTAGGCTCAGCTCACCGCTACCACCTCTGCGCTGACCCGGGAGGGGCGAAGACGAACACACGCTGTCTTCCGAAGCTTGTGCCGTCAGCCACCCGCTTCTTTACACTCTACAGTCTCACCGTGCAGCCACCTCAGAGCTACAGCGTCGGAGGACAACGCAGCTCTGGGCAGCTTACAGGCAAGCCCGCAGGCGCCTGGCCAGACTACAGGGGTCGCTGGTGCGCGGTGAGCCGAGGACGCCCTGGCTGACCTAACCCTCCCTCCCCCCGGACGATGCTCGGCCAATTGAGCGCCGACAGCTGGGAGCTCCCGTCCACAGTCAGCTGTGGAATAGCCTGGACTCGAACCCGCAACGTCCAGACTATAGGGCGCATCCTGCACTCTAGCGAGTGCTTTTACTGGATGCGCCACTCGGGAGCCCCTGGACATTTTTTATTTTTATTTTTTTTTGTATTTTCACAATACTCAGCACGTGGCCGATCAACTTGGAGTATCACAGGAATTCAGACTTGACTGTTAAATGTATATGAAAAAGCAAAGTAATGGGATGCACATTGGTCAGCTGGATTCTTGCTATTTTGTCGTTAAGTTACATTGAATGCATTCAGTGCCCATTTTATAACATATGGTCAGTTGTTTTGCCTGTTTTCATGCATGTGCTATAATGGAGCAGTCTGCAGTCTCTGCCTATTACACAGCAGTTCCAAGGACTTTGCTCCATAATTCTCACATTATGTGAAATGTGTACCAATGTGATGCCCTTTACTCAAAGAAAATGTTTGGTTTTATTTTAGACAGTGAGCTACATTTGAGACCTCTTTATAAAGAGCATTACGTCGGTTTAAAGATATACTTATAGCTTTTAATGGTTTTAGTTTTCTGTGTAATATGGACTCCAAAGTCACTTTTCTCAATGAAATTTGATTATCAAACCTCAACAGCCTCCCTCTGTTCCAACAACACAGTATAGGGGGCTGTTTAGCCATTGTAAGCATACGTACTATTTTAATATAATTTCCACTTTCCTTAAACCAAGAAAAGAAAGGGGTATTTACTTAAAATAGCATGTGAGATCTCATTAGGCAAAATAAACAAATAAATAAAAATATGTTTAAAAGGCAAGCAAATATGGTAACTACATAAAACTCCAGTTAATGTGGTGAAAAATACTTAACTCCCAAAGTAACTCCCAACAAGGTACATTGGTGTATACATGTAAAACTAGACAAATGTTTCAGGCAGACAAACATGGCTTTATATTCCGTTACTCTGTCAGCTACTGCAAAAGGGTTCATATAAGGCAAGAGGATTTGGCTGCACGGTAGGGAATTTGTATGAATAAACACTTGGCCAATGTGTTTTTCCTAAAAGTTTACAAGTGAATTCCATATGACTCCATAAGTAGCAGCTACGTGTAGTATGCTATTGCAAACTGAAAATCACAAAGCTGTAAGAAGCAGTGTTGTAATTCAATTTATTAAAAAAAAAAAAAAAAAAAAAGCAATGACAACTGAAAAGGAACGTGTTACTAATACAAAAAAGGTAACATTTTCTGTTGACTGAAGAGTTTCTATAATTTATAAAGCATGGCTGAGAGTACAGTAATTTGTAAACAGACAGTGTGACATTAAAGGGGGTTATAGCTAATGAAATAATTCCATAAATCTTGCATGTCATTTAATTATAAACATTTTAAAGCTTTGTACTCCATTATTTCAGGAAATCAGTTACAATTGCAGGCCCTAGGTCATTTTTCCTAACAAAATACAGCAGGTGCCAGATATATATATATATATATATATATATATATATATATATATATATATATATATATATATATTTTTTTTTTTTTGTTTTGTTTTGTTTTGTTTTTTAATGAAAATGTATTTTGGCACGTGTTTCTATTCCACATAAGTTAATGCTTATGGAAATATTTCTTTTTTTGTAAACTCTGTATGAGAAGAAGAAACTGCATGTCTGAGAAAGGATTACATCAAACATGTCAGCATCTTTAAAAAAAAAAAAAAAAAAAAAAAAAAAATTAAAGTAGGTCTCTGGGCAGCACCAGAGTCCATAACACTATAATTCAATAATGAATAAAACAATTCCAAGGTTACAATACTGAGACCAAAACAGTTCCTGCATTTTTATCATTAGATGTGTTCATATTCAGTTTCCTCCATTCACCTGCTTTATAATCTGTATATTACATGTCCCCTGCCTCATAGTCACAGTATATCTAATCATACATCTGATTACACTGAAAATGAACACTTTTACAAAAGTACTAGTGCTGTCCATACATGAGCTTCAATAGTTTTATATAATTAAGAAACGTTTGCACTTTTGTTTTGTACCCATGTTATCATTTCCATGTTGGTTGTACAAATGTCCCCCGTTTTAATAAAGCCAAGTTCTGAATATAGGTGTTGCATAGTTTTCATATGATGACTCTAGTAGTTTATAATAAAAACAAACGTGTGTCTCCTTAGACAATGTCCTAAATAATAAATGCAGAATTGGAAGTAACAGATGATATTGTGCATCTGCTGTACTGTGGTGTTGACAATACAATATGATGTCTTTTGAAAGTGACCCTGACTGATCCTTAACACAATAGTTTCCTTAACACAGACTTATCCAAAATAAATTGTGTGATTGCAAAACGAATCACTCAGAATGTTTGCAAACACCCTAACACATGTACTGTAATTGAACGCTATTCAACGTCTTCTTGTATTTGATTAACGCACCAGGACTGAATGATTACAAAATTATTATTAAACTGAACCACAGGGTGTCAATATCTATAGGACACCACTGTTTGTCGAAATGTATTTATAGTCGACTATTCATAACTAAACCACAGCTTAGCTTTTTATACATTTATTAATATATGTTTTTTTTTTTTTTTTAAAGTTTAAAAAAAAATGTTGTTCAAGGTCACAGTATCTTTCCACCTGCCAATAATAATATGAGCTTCATATCAAACCCACACAGACATGTCACAATACAAGTGCAGGTATTAAACATAATCTCATGGAATAGGTGCATTGTTGTGTGCAATGTGACATTGTGGCAAAATCCCACTGCCTTTCACAGAAAAAAATATACTTTGGGGCAGGCAAATGTGAAACCTGAGTATGCATATATTGACTGATTGGATAGAAACAAGACCACAGCTCTGAGTTTTAAAATGTGCCTAATGGAAACCTGGCATTCGCAGATGAGGTTGAAACCCATATCTCCCACCCCCCAGTTCTCACTACTATTAATAGTTGCGTACATAGAGTGTCAGACCTGTAGGCACAATGAAAGTTCAAATAATCTGTAATTTGTACAAAAATGTTTTTCATCCAAGGTAATAGTTGCTGATGGCATGAATTTTTTTAGTACAAGATCAGGTTGAAACTGGGGTTAAGTCTAAACCTAAACCATTGCTTGAGATCATTTATACAGGCCCTTTCTCATGTAGAATTTTTTGCTGTCACTATGAATTTCAGTAGAGGCCCATAAGGTGCAAGATGATCCTTTAAGCGTGTATTTTATTACATTAGTTTGGATCTACTGCTGACTGAGTCAAAAGCACATGTTTATGTTTTTCTTACTGCTGGATAAACTATTGCATTTTCCTGGCAATGTAGATTTTTCCAACAACTTAATCCTTCACTGAAAGTTCAGGCAGTTTAGAAAGAAAATAAGCTGCAATATGAGCTTGTTAAACATATTGTGAATACTTCATTACACCTCATGCAGTGCAAGAAACATTTCAGTTAGCTTGCTCACCATAAAATTTGTGTTATCTGGTCTAATCTATCTGCTCTTTTTTATAGATGTACTGTCCCATATGGGTTTAACAATAAATATGTACTGATATTGTATCTGCAACACAGTAGAACATAACTCATACAGTTGGTTTGCAGAAGGATGTTAGGACTGGCCCATCATGATTTATTAGACTCTCTTAAACCCTTTCCTGCTTTTTCTCTTTTATTGTTGCAACTGAAAGATAACTTTTTTTGGTTTTTTTTTTGTTTTGTTTTTTTGCCTAGGAAAATTCTAGACAAATGCAATTAGATGTTAAAGATATGATAACCTACACTTTAAAATACATTGCTTTCAACATTATCACTAGCCCCCTTATTGTTGTGTTGAATTCATTTTTTAAGTATTTATTTTGCTTTAATTTTGGGATATTCTGTTTTTTTTTCAAGTATCCCCATAACAAGAGATACAACAAGCAAACAAAAATATATTCACCACAAAGAACACGGGACAATGCTAGTAAGAGGTGAACATCTGGAACAAAATAGTACTAAATGGGCCATGATCTAGGCAATAGAAATAAAATAGATCTATGCCAACATTAAAAAGCCCAGCTAGATTCAGTTCACATGGCACTACGATCACAGTTATCGTCAAACCATCTTGTTTCTAGTACTCTGAAGCCAGCTCTTGCTGCACAAAGTGTAGCCTTCGAAGGTAAAGGCGATCAGCTAGAAGCATGTTAAGGCTTCTGTTGAACACTTGTTCAGTATGAACCCCCTCTGTGACTGGCATACTGAGAAGCATTTGACAGAATGAACTAACAGTGGGCACTGGTCTACTGTTCATTAGACCTATGAGGAGACCGTACAAATAGGGAGCACATTTTAAAGACAGGCAAGTTGTATTTCTTTCTATAAAATCTGGGAACTATTGCTTTTTTAGGGATTTAGTTTTGACTTCACTTTGGAAAAGCTGATAACTTTTAAATCTCTCTCTTAAAATGTGAAATGTCCTTGCAGGCTATTGACCCAGAGTTAACCTGAGATTGCAAATGCTTTTCACATCAATATTTATTTGACAGAAGATTTGTTTCTTCAAAATGACATTCCTCTGCATAAGACCATAAAGAACGACGTGGACCAGTGGAGCACAATCCCTTTGTCATTAATGGGTAATTCTGTTGTAATTAAAATAGACAATTTGCCCAAGGATCCGCTCTATGAGGGCTTAAGTCTGAATAGATTAAACAATCAATAACTTCTTTCCTTTTGATAAATAAAAAGAGAATCCCACATGCAGGCAAACAGTATAAGCTTCAAAAGTAGACCAGGAAGTGTTGGCTTTGCAACCCATCTTTGGGAAAGCTCAGGTTAATAAAACAGGGTCTGAATTAAATCAAACTTTATTATATTGCCATAGCTATACTATATTACTAATTTCTATCTCTGTTTCTAATGTTATCCAGAGAATGATCCAAGTAACAGTTGGTGTCCCAAAATGTTTTCTTAATATGCTTTTACAATCTTTATTGATTTTAGGTGCAATACCAAGAATACAGAGAGCAGTGGAACACTAGGCTAAGATTTCAAGAATGCTTCTAGAAGTGGACTTCAAAATCTCTTTTAATAATACTTTCCCTCAGGTAATTCTGTGGCAGAATCAATGCAGCATCAGCACACATATAAACCCCCTGACACAGCCATTGATTTAGAGCACTGTTGTTGGTTCACTGGAACACGATTCTATAGCTGTTGTTTTCTTCAGTCTCTCTGATAACTAATTAAGTCAAATATTTTTCCTTTCATAAAAATGCATTATGCTTTCTGTTGAGGACACCGCAATGGAAGAAACTCGCTGTACACCTATTTTGAAGCCCATGCTACGTCTCTTTTTACCTTTTTTCTATCATAGAATATGTTAAAATGCAGAGCCGTGTCTCAAATTCCAGGTTGTTTGGTTTGGATTAAAGACAGAAAAGGACCCGTAGATCAAATTTACCTTGGAGAAAAAGGATGGAAAAGTGAAAATGTCAGAGTCGTGTCTTGGAATGCTTTTTTCCTATATTATTTAAATTTCACCACAGAATCTCTTTTTGCTTCAACAGACAAATATTAAGTGTCTGCCAATCATGCCACCTTTTTTTTTTTACTATCTGTAGACATTATTTTGTTAAATACAAAAGAATATAGCATTCCAACCCCCTCTTTCATGTTACCAAATACAAACATTTAATTGCATTAGTTCTGACTAACAAATTCAACAACAAATTCCACAAAAAGTAAGGGCTGTAGCTGGTAGCTCATATTGAGGCATATTCCTTATTTATACGCAGCATACTTATAATTAAGGACTATGAGAGAGATGAAGGGGTTTAGTCAGACTGAACTACCATCAGCAATGCCATCATGGTGCCTAGGTTCAGGTCCACTTTGACCCTATAGACAGCTGCAGTAGTCCAGTTCAACACAATGCATGGAAGTTGTAAAACCCACACCAGCAAATATTTTGCTAGACCCCTGCTGTCCACAAAGTCTGTCTAGTACTGAAGAAGATTAAGCCAGAATGCCTAAGTCAGGGCTGGCAGATACTACAGAATGATACTGTTGTTGTGGGGGGCTGCACCTGCCGCTATCCATTATACAACTTCTCATTTCAATAGTTTGCCAGAAATGTTGTCTGTTTTTTTTTCTTTTTTTCTATGTCTATGTTGCTACAGAGAAAGGACACTAATAAGCCGCGGGGTTAGTCATCCGTGCTTGAAATCCTCTTCCCTGGAAAATAACCATCCTGTGACAGCTGTGAATTTAACATATCTCCCTGTGTAGTTCGTGCAAAATTATAACGTTGTATTCCCACTAGAAATAAATATAGAAGATGTCAGAAAGATTAAGAGTAGCCGTAACTCTGTTTAGGATTGGTCCAAACTGCAAGCTAAAATGTATTTAAACTAGGAAAAGTGCTTATTAAATCAGATCTATTTTGTTTTCCTTTGAGTGAAGAAGACAGGAATTATCCACTGTGTTCTGTAAAAAAATCAGGATAATCTACTGCAGTGATAAAACTTTAATACAATGAGTCTAATATGTTAGCAGGTTTGTGTTAAGAATGTTGGACCATCCATAACTTCACAAACACTCGATCATAGATTGTTAAAACATTTTTTATAAGGTAATACGTCAGGTAGACAAACGTTTCAACTAGTGCTGTTGATGAACTGCAATTTATATACTTGACTTGGGGGTTGAGTTGATAAACCTACTGTTTACCCCACTTGCCTAAAGCACATATGTATTTTACAGCACTGGGGAATTGCTGAGCTTTGCATCCACCTCTTGTAATAAGGGTTGATCCCAGGATACCCGTTGCTTGTTGCCTCAGCTTGACTTTAATTGTTCTGCAGTTAATGTTTTTTTCACATCAGCAGCCTGAAGTGGCAAGTGACTTTCTAACCACCATGAAAAACTTGCTATTATCACAGCACCATTTACAGCATGGAAAAAGCTCATTTTCAAAGGTTATTTAAGAAAGAAAACAGATGCAAGTTAAGACATGTTGGTTGCATAATTAAAGTTATTTTTAGTCTTTTTAGTGTCATGGAATTGTTTTGTTCATTAGAAGAATGAAATCTGCATTTTACATTTTCAATTGTCTTTTATTTTCACTCACTTCACTCTGCTTTGATTTTGCATTTCAACTTAAATGTAACCTAATTTTTTTCCCTAAATATATGTATTAGATATCCTGACGGCGTTTGAGCGGCAGATTTGCAAAAATAACAATTTTATAAGCACTGCAACCTAGAACCACCACACACTTCATTTTGATGCGTATTATAGTGCAGCACATGTTTTTTTGTATTGCCTACAATAGTACTATTTTCCACTTCCTTCCTAGCCCACACAGAAGTATGTATTTCAATGGAATGTGGGGGGTGGCGTGGTCTGCTGTAATTCAATGGAATGTGGGGGGTGACGTGGTCTGCTGTAATTCAATGGAATGTGGGGGGTGACGTGGTCTGCTGTAATTCAATGGAATGTGGGGGGTGGCGTGGTCTGCTGTAATTCAATGAAACTGCGTCTGTGTATTATGTGACAGCTCCTGGATGTAAACAAACCTGGGATTAATTTTTCTATATATAGACAATGTCACAGAATCATTTTCGCCAAATCTTGAAATGTTTGCATTTTGATTTGAGAGAAATTAGAAGCATTTTGCTCTGGCAATGAGGGCAACAAGGATTTGCCCACAAGAATGGAGGTGCTGCTGTTTCCCACAGAAGCCCTATGCTGCAGGGTCACGCAATAGAAAAGTTAACATTATTATTATTATTATTATTATTATTATTATTATTATTATTATTATGCACCTCCATAGCGTTCATGCTGTTGTCGGTCATCGCAATCAGTAAAAATCGGCTTTTACTATAAATTGTAGATCAATTGTAGAACCAGTAATGAATTATTTATACTCTCTCTTTAGCAAGCCTTGTTCTTTTTACACAAACTGTTTGAATGCTAGCCTTTCATTCTCAACAAATACCCTATGCTCAAAGGAGCTTCTGTAAACAGTCTTTATGATCTTTGCCACTCAGTACCTCACTAAACTCTCTAGTCTTCTTCATAAATTACAGAGCCCTACATTCACAGCTTTTGCCTTTTATCCATAAATAGATTTGAATCTAATTCGGTTTACTATTACTCTTTAGTTCTAATTAGCTCACATCCTTTAAAGTCCATTTCATTCAATTTCATTACAACATTTCAATGCATTTCACTAATGACTTGTTCATTCTATACTTCACAATTATTCATATGCTTCTCCGTAGGCTGCAAAGCAACTATCATCCCAACTATCAACCCTCTTTAGAAAAAGCCTGTCTCCTTACCCTAATTTCACCCTGATTCGATTTGCAGCAAGGTCTTCTTTGATTACTGAGTGGCAATAAACTAGTGCTAGTTTAGCCTGATTAGACTCTTAACCTTTAACTCTGAATATGTGTGTCAATTGCTTATTACACTTTTTATACTTATTATCACTTATACTTAAAGGTTTAGTGTGCTACATGGATTAAAAATTGATTTACCCATGGGGGAAATATCAGCATGTATTGTTACTGTAGACTTGCACTCATTTCAGTAGTTCGGGACTGTAACAGGGAGAGATCTGGACTGGCCGTCTGACACATGCACGATGCTGCAGGAAGGGGGCGGCAGTCCCGTGGGGTCTGCCTGTCAATCATGGCGGTGACACGGAGAGGTGGGGAAGAGGGTGTGTGCGCTTTCCCCCTCTCTGAGTGGCTGGGAGGCGGGCTCTAATGGGATTGTTTACCCTATAAAGTAATACTCTGCTGTTTCCTCAGATCTGCCCTTTTAGACCTGAACTACGAGCCAGCGGTCTCGCTGCTCGCCAGAGGACGGACGGGAGAAAAACCTCCACAAAGAATCGTGAAGGAAAGCACTGAAAGAGATAGAGAGAAAGTGGGGAATCCTTGGGCAGACCCCGATAGTGTTTTAAAACCTAGCTGAGGAACAGCGGAGAGTAGGACGGAGACCCGAGTCGTACGGGTAGCGGCGACTGGGGACATTCACGCTGCAAAGTGCAGCATCTTTATTTTGTAGTTTTGATTACTGTGTTTTATTTTCCCTTTTTCTTTTTGCCTTTTCGTTTTCATTATTTTGAGCACCTGCGAGTGCACCTAACTGTACCGAGTACCCTGCCGTGCTATTCCCGTAGGTTCTGGATGGCAGTAGGTGTAGCTTCTGGTGCAGCTGCAGCAGTCCTCTCCCTCTTATTGTTGCTAACTAGCCCGTCACCATCCGCAGTTGCTCTGCCGTGGGTGCCACCTTAGCCCGACTGGTCTCGCTGACTCGCTGGAGGATGTCAGGTCTGACCAGGGTGAAGGTGGACCCGATGTCAATCAGCGAGGTGCAGGGCACACCCTCTACTAGGCAGTTTAAAGGGTACATCAGCATTACATGAAAGATAAAACATAAACTACCCCATCTTGCTGTTCCGAATGTATTTGGTCATTGTATAATAATCCGTATGCACCCAAACATCTGCATAATGCCACACTGCTATGTCCAAAATTACTGTTCTCCAGCATCTCTTCTGAGCCAAAAAAACATGACTTCCACATGTGCCCTCAGCAACACAGTGTGACTACACAGGGAAAGTCCAAAATAATGCCAGTATTTCAACATCAGATTGTTCAGAAACTGATAGGGAGATGGAATTTGTGGCCGGATTCGACTTTCCTACTCAACGGTGTGTAGACGATTGTACATGTGTTGTGTCAGGAAATGGAAATGAAAACCAAATATGAAGGATCATCCTCAAAGACCTCATTCCGAAAGGAAATGCATCATTTCAAAATCTCATTTGCTAGTTTATTTGCTACTTGTCCATTCTGCAAACATTCAGAATCAGCTGGAGCTATATCTAAGACTTTAGGGACGTATATTGAAATAACACAGTGCTGCTATAATTGTGGGTAGTTCCTTTATTAGTTGGAAATGAGAACAACTCTGTCTTGGGTTTTCTTTTCCCTGCAAACCACTTACACAGAACAGAGGTTTTTTTTTTTGTTTAATTGAATGCGAAGGAATCATGTCCAGTGTGAAAGATGTCTACTCCACAAAACAAAAGCAGGTACAAGTTCCTTCCTGATGGAAAATTAGACGGACCATGTTTGTCACACACACTAGTGTGTTTCCACACGGAGGTAATATAGTTTATACAACACTTCACTGGGCATGCACCGGTACATTTCAGAGCACATGTGAGGGCACATGCGGAAGTCATGTTTTTTGGCTCAGAAGAGATGCTTGAGAACAGTGATTTTGGACATAGCAGTGTGGCATTATGCAGATGTTTGGGCGCGTATGGATTATTATAGGTGGTGGTGGCCCTGACCGTCCCAACATGGCTGTCTGGACGGCCATGATCTCCCGCAGGATCTCAGTCAGTGGCGCAATGCTTTAGGCTGTGTCACTCTCCTCCTGTTCAGCACCTCAGACTGTGGGTCGCAGACTGGCGCTGCTCTCCTCCCGAATTAACACAGACAGAGGTAAACACAGCGGTGGCAGGAATACATAGCAGGAAATACAATTACTGCGGATAAACACATTAGGAACAGCGGAATGTATGTGTCAGCCGGGATCTTTGTTTATTTAGCAGACTTTGTTTATTTAGCAACGCCTTTATCCAAGGCGACTTACAGAGACTAAGGTGTGTGAGCTATGCATCAGCTGCAGAGTCACTTAAACTCTGCGCCACGTATGGTCACTTCTCATTGGTCAGTTTCCCTAGTTAAGGTGTGTGCAGCTCCAGGATCGGATCAGCATTATGGATCAGTAGAGGCTGATCCAGATCCTTGTAGTAAAACACCATCTCATGATCCGTCTCCAGTGATCCCGGCTCCCATCCCATTTTTCTTTCTATTGACTTCTATACTAACTAGTAGTGATTATACCAATACATTATCTTGAAATAAAAGTTTTAGTACTCCTGCAATGTGAAGGGGACATTTCCCCATCATTGAAAAGGTGAGGGGGACATGTCCGCCTGATGTCCTTACACCATCGGGCAATAGTCTCCATCTGTCATGTGATTGGTTCACATCGCAGTCAGTCCCTCCCCTTTTCAAAAGAACGCTTTTCTCCACTCCTCACAACAAGAGAAAATGGCTGAAAAAAAAACCTGCTGAGCGGCGATTCTGTGATTTAACAGAAAATGAATTACAAAACATACGCCAAAAGAAAAAAAAAGCTTGCAGTATGAACTTCCAAAACATTTTCTGTTATTTATTTATGTTACTTAGTTATTTACTTATGCTGTATCAGCTATATTTAAACAAAATACTGTAAAGCCATAAATATTTGCAACCAAAATATTTGGCAAGTCACACCCATAAAAAGTATTTTGCCCAGAAAAACACAGATTCTGTGACTTAACAGAAAATGAATTAACAAACATACTGCAAAAGAAAGATGCTCCAACACTAAAATGGTGATTAAAACATCACTGTCACTGTTTTCTGACTTTCTGAAATTCAAACAAATTCAACTTGACCAAAACAAATATGACGAGTGGATATAAACTTTGATAACTATGCGGTATGATCTTCAAAAATATTTTCTGTTATTTAGTTATGTTATTTATTTATTTACGTATGCTGTATCAGCTATATTTAAACAAAATATATAAAGTCATATTTAGCATCCAACCTTGCCTCACTTATTTTCTTGAATGATTCACATATTAAATATGTACTGCAGACTCAGCCATAGTGGAAATTTAAATACCCCTCAGGAAGACTATTGTTACCTCCAGGGTGCAGCTTCGGGCATTATAGTCCCCTGTCGGTAACAATAGCCTTCCCTTGGGTCAATAATTTTCCACTATAGCCCTCCTCTCCAATCCATGTTTACTATATATATATATATATATATATAGTGTGCATGTGTATTATGCTTTACATATAACGTGTAGCTCAGCTAGTATTTGAAATATTGTATTAAAAAACTCAAACCTAAGTTGTCTACATTTTCACTCATTTTGTTTCTTTTTACAGACACATCAATAGTGCTGTAGTTTTTAACGTGGATTAATAAGGTTTGTTAATATACTTTTATGGTGGGTCGAAATTTGCCATGAAAGCGGCAATGTCAAACTGGAAGGCTGAAAAGGACCACTATTTGGGGTGGTGTGATTAATTTAATTTTTGATCAAGTCAAGACTGGCCTTGATTTGAGATTTAAGTCTGCTGTTAGTGAAAATGTGACAAGAATGGAACAGTTTGCCACTGGCAGTGAGATGGTTAAAGTTGAGCACGTATGAAGTTTTATGCAAATTACTTCGATGCGCATCATATTTTTTAGAGACAGAAATACACTTCCCCTAAGTAGTACACAAAGGGCCCTATTTTAATCTAAACAGTTAAAGTATTAAATAAACCCCACAGTCACTGCAAGTGGTATGCATTTAAAGAGGAAGCACTGTGATGTTTAAAAACATGCCATCATTAGTCGATATATGCATTTGGATGTATTTTATTGGCTTGCACATGAAGTATAAAGTATGTCTATGAAATGACAATTTCTGTTCAAGTTTCACAGATTGCTAAATCTGTGAATCATTTATTTTCAGAAACGCATGTGTTCTAGGACTTTACTGAAGCAATCCTAGCACAGCAGCTGCTTTTGCCCCCTCCACCCCCCACCTCCCTGCTTTCCTGCAATTCTGTTTAGATGGCAGCTTTTTTTGTTTGTTACCTTGGTAACTGCCTCATTCTCCTCATCATTCAGTCACCTCGTTTATAAAAGTTTCTGTGCCTTGTCTATTTCTTATGTAAATGTCTACCTCCCTTCCAGGCAACTTTGTATGGGCCTCAGAAAAAGGATATTGACAGTCTGCTCAGTTGTGATTCCCTGTGCAAAGCATTTTCTTTTGTGCTGTTCATTCTTGCACCTGGAGCCTCCTTGTGATCCAATGTATTACTTTCAGAGCATCGCTGATTATATATATATATATATATATATATATATTATATATATATTCACACACACACACACACACACATACATACAGTATATATTAACAGCAGTATTGAATCACATATTGAACAATTAATTTGCTACATATTACCTGGGAGTTCAGGTGTGAAAAAGCTGTGGGTAAACATAGCAGTTTACAACACATGTATCAGCATTGCTAAGTTTTCTTCAAAATCCAAGAATGCGTCAGATTTGAAATCCTGCCCCCTTGTGGTGAGTCCCAATCAATTGACTTAAAGGCTGACAGTCAATTACACACACAGTGCAAGAAAGACCATATCATTAGCACAATCTCTTGGATAAGTCAATTGGCATGCATCATGTAGCTGCTGCAACACTGCAGCACAAATTAACGTTTAAAACATCCAGTGAATGATTTGAATGTCTGTGAGCTCTGAGAGGGAAAAGCTCACTTGACAGGTTATTTGTCTCCCCAAATGCCAATGGTAAAATGAACTCCCTTAAAATATATGAATAATGGCCTGTTCTGGGAGTAGTAGGAAAATTAGTTACGGCTTTGTTATTATTCACATTGTCAAAGTTATAAAACAGTTCATTTAATGTTATAGGCACCTTTTTTTAGCGGTTGCCTCTGACGTTGGTCAGGGCCGCCAAGAGCCGGCATGGGCCCCGGTGAAGGATTGGTATTCAAACTTTTTTTTTAAAGTAAGTGAATAAATATATTTTTTATACAAACTCCTTGTGTAATAGTCATTAATTGGAAGCTTACTTAACATCAAATAACATGCGTTTTTAGCATAAACTACATTTTAATGGTGTTGCTATACACTATTTTATTTATCCCGTGCCATTAAATAAAACCACTCATCTCTGCTCTTAACTAATAGCCTCTTTTGGTAAATATATTTGTATTTTAAACAATATAACCGATCATTCTCTAATTATGTTTACCACCAGCTGAAGAAAGTAATTTATTTATTTTACACTTTTTCTAACAAACTGCTGCACCACGTTGTTTTGAGCAAATTATAGATCTTAGTAATAGAATAATTCATACTGTGGTATATATTGTGCAACTTTAGGGTTCTTTTAAAGTTTTTAAAAGTCTCTAAAAAAATACATAAAATTGCTATGCCTTTTTTCAGCTTTTTGGTGTAGTGAAATATGAAATGCGAAAGTTCAAATCATTGTGTGAAAGGAAGTGTTTGACAGCACCTTTATACACAATTATTACACCACAGAAGCACATTGGCTCGATGTGCAGTACGGGAGTTTTTCTTTTTAATGTGGTGGTGGGAACGCAAAGGGTCTTGTGCAGGGCTAGTTATTTTAAAATATTTTATATATATTAAAAAAAAAAAAAGTTCCCCTTCATCAGGGCCCCTTCGGGCGTTGGGCCCCCTTCGAGGTGTTGGTCCCCGGGGAAATTTTCCCGTCCTCCCCGCCCTCTCGGTGGGCCTGACGATGGTTCCAGTTGGATTTGTAGCTGGACTGGGTTGTTTACGCTTCACCCTGTGTAGCTTCACATTTTGTTTATTCTTACTGTGATTGCTGCAAAGACAACAGGGCTTGCCAGAGATTGGATAATGTTTGTTCAGTTGGTTTTTCTTGTGAGCAGTTTTCTAGTAACTGAATACATTGCATTCTGGGAGATGTAGTTGTTAGTGGAAGTTAGGGGAGGCGGGAGTGGAGGCAGACAAGCTCTGCAGCAAAAATGCATTTTTTTATGCATTAAATTGAAATTTAGTGCGTATTTCAGATGTTTTAATACATAAAAACCGCAGATACGCAGCTTATCTGGACCGCTGTATGTATTTATTAAGAACTACGCGTCTGTTCATATGTGAGTTTTGGGGTTTCTTGCAGGATTTATATGAATTCAATATGAATGCACTTACTTGTACGCAGTTAACAATAAGATCATGTTTTATTAATGAAACTTAATTTTAATGCTAGTTTCCATTCATTTCCTGCACGATCTGTGCATTTGTGTTGTACTGTACTTCAGTGTATGCGTGTTTACGTGCTGTGTGTATCGTATGTCTTTCCCGTTGTTTGTAATTGTGTTCATTTCCCCCTCTGTATTTCGCGCCGTTGTTTAACTCTGTCTCTGTTGCTGTGTGATCCTAGTCTGTGCGCGGGGGCATGTTCTTTGTCTCCCCTGTGATTGGCCCTTCCCGCTGTATCAGTCGTGTAGTCTGTGGTCTGTGTCTCCCCTGTGATTGGTCCCGTCTGTGTGTGTTTACGTTTTCAGTGTGTTCCCAATGTGTGGCTGAGGACCAATGGGATGTGTAGGTTTTGAATAGAGTAGCAGGGGGTGTGGGGGTGGGGCTTGGGTTATAAAAGGCACTGCGACGTCCTCTTGTGGTGTTTGTGTGGCTGAGTGCTGAATAAAGCTTTTGGGATGAGAAACCAACGTGTCGTGTCTGTCCCGCCTGTTTTCTGGCTGTCTATCAAACGCTCAACTACGTCGCTAATTGGACAGGACTGTCCCTAAAATGTAAAGAAGTCCCGGTCGGAATTTCCCGGATTCCTACACAGTGCAAGCTTACAGTTTAGCGCCACAGTCAAACCATAGCATATGGGTGCGTTCACAGAGATCATTCTGCGCAGATTCTGTGCAGAATCTGACCAATTTAGCCAATGATCTTCTATGAACTGGTCAGATTCTGCACAGAATCTGCGCATAATGATCTCCGTAAACGCACCCTATCTGTTTGGAGCAAAGCCCCGCCCCTGCCGCATTATTTTGCAATGCCTCACACAGCCCCAGAATGATTGACCATTGGATAGCCAATCTAAGGCATAAAACTGTATAATCCTACTATCATGTGACTTTTTACACCCACATCACATGTTCCTTAACAGCCTGACACTGATCTGCTTGGCGACAGCAAACAAAATACAGTTCATGGAATATTTGTTAATGGCTGACTGTAAAAGTTGAAGTGACATTGATAGTGATAAGTTGGTAAAGGAAGAAGTACGCTGTAAGGCCTACTCCGCAAAAGAAAAAAAGTAAGCACCTGTGCAAATTCAGAGAGGAATGGGTTATAACGGTCATACACGTGGATTACGGAAAGTGCAAATCATTCAACAAGGGCGTTTTTTGTATGCACTGGCCCTTTAAATGTATCAGGTCTATGAAAAAACGGAAGGTTTCCTTAGAGTGTTGTTTAGGAAGAAATTGAATTGGATTTCTAAGATATCAGTGCGGATGGTAATAATTAAATTAGCGAACCTCGTTCGGTGTAACGTGAATCATACTTATTCTTTCGTATGCATATAAGCAAAATCAAAGTACAAGTAACTAAAACACGAGTAAAATTATAGTAATGTTTTATTTATGTGTTTGAAACTTACTGTGAATATATTTTGTGAGCTATTTCGAAAGAGTTGCAGGTAGAAAATGTGTGTGTGTGTGTGTGTAATTAAGAATTATTACTTAATTCTACAGTGCAGTGCAGGAATATTTTGATATGTTGCAATGAATCATTACGTATTGTAAAAGGAAGCAAGATATGTTAGATATTTCTTAAACTTAACAAAGCCTATGTGTTAAAGAAGAATTAACTTTAAGGAGCTTTAGTTATTGCTATTTCTGAATTTGTTTGATTTGTATGGAAAACTGAAATAGCGGGTATATGCAACATTTGTGTTAAGTATGCAAAATCAAATTGTTTCTATGGTAAAGAAATTAACAGAAAGAAAATAAATAACACTATCTTTATTGTTTAATATGTATATGACTGAGAGCCAGTAATACAGAGGTGATGTATGAGTTATTTCAATGTAACACTATTGTTAAAGTGTTTATTGTGAAACTGTATTTAAACTGTATGTGGCCTTGTGTGTTAAACCATGTCTGTTTTCCATGTTGTTTCAGGGGCCACATACCGCTTGTCCCTTACAACTAAATTTATTACAACATAATAAATCCAGACAACAACCCCCCCAAAAAATGTATCAGAGCAAGAGACCGCCGGGCTACATATACATTATGTAGAAAAGATTTTGGAATTGGATATTGAGGTTAAAACGTTAAGAACCATTCAAAGTTGATATTTAATTTTTAAATACTGTTGTTAAATATACAGTATAAAATATGGCAGGTGTTTTTGCAAAAGGTGGTCACTCTATCCCCCCCATGTCTTGCTTTCATTTAGTCCCAAAATTAATATTCACTCCAGGTACTAATGTATATTTTGGGCCCTTGACAGGTATTACGGCCCCAGCTGAAGGTCATTTGCACATAGGACTCAATGCTGTGTCAGAAAAGATCCTAATTCCTGTTGCACAGGGACTGAATCTTCACTGTGATAGCGGGATAAATGGAATTCACCTGATTTAAAATAAAAAATAAAAAACGTAAGGGACTTTATTTATTTATTTAGCTATTTATTTAGCTAAAAAGAGGTAAGAAATGATTTAAAGCCTAGATTATGAACCCTTTCAAATGCATTCACCAGTTTTTTTTATTATTATGTTAAGGGTATCTGATCAACAGGCCATTGTAACATGAACATGCTTTCAGTCATCCCATACACATTTAATTTGCGCATTACTTTCCATTTTAGGTTTCTTTATGAAGAATGGGAAAATCACACAGTGCAAAAAATACTCCCAGCTTCTACTACATCAATACATAGTTGTTATACGTAGCTTGTTTTAATATTTCTGTTCTTGAGGTATTTATAGAACAGTCTGTTCTATGTGTTACTCTGGAGTGAAGTCCAGGTTTAGAGCATAATGAGGTAATCATATTGAGGTTTACCAGAATATACGCATTCACAATCCATGCATTAGATTAAGCTATCATTGTTGCAGAAGGAGGAGGTAATTCTCAACAATTGCAAAAAGCCTGTAGGATAACCCATTTATCACTGCTCTGGTAGATAGACATTGTTGGAAAGGAGCTGGTCTCAGACGCCATGTCCTGTTTGGGCTTCAATCTTGAATTTCTCTGGATGAGCCCTTTTGAACATATTTGTTATGTATGTGTTTGTTTTTGTCTTGCGTCTGTATATAGTTTATTGTGTTTAAAATGTTTGAATTATGGTTTATAAAACAAAATTAATCAACAAAAATAAATAAATAAATAAATACAGTCACTTCCGAGATTTTATGTTCTGCAGCTCACAGACCACTGTCTCTTGGAAAAATGTATGCTATTTAATAATGATGAGCCCAAGTGCCCAGTCTTTGTTGCTCAGTAACAAGCAAATCGAATGCTAGTTCTGTGCAGATGAGCTACCATCTCTCCAGCTACATCTTTATAACTTGAGAGTAAACAGGCATCTTTGTTGTATGGAGCTTTTAAATACAAAAAACAAACATTATAAAAATCTTGATTTACAAAAAACAAACTGGGGGAAAAAAAGTTGAAAACTCCCAGCCCCAAATTATCAATCGATGCATGAAGGTATCATGAGAGCATCGCAAAACAAGAATTTGCAATCGGCAGGGTTTCCCCACTATGTATCGCCAAACATGCACTTCTGCATGAGTTCACAGTCTAGGATAGTTGTAAGATCTTTAGGGTGGTGGTTAAAGATACACTTCAACAAATATACACATTTGTGCTATATGTGCATTGGCTTGTAATGGTCCATTACAAATTGGCTACTGTACCTTGATGTGATATATGTAGTTAATTTGTGCCACCTACTGGGTTGTACTCTGTGGAGTATGTTTTAGTTGCGAGGAGGGCAGAGAGATGTGTAGTGGGCTAAATAATAGAAATCCCTGTCTCTCTGACATGCACTGTATGTTATAGAATGGAGATGTGAAGCTAGGCTTTGTATGGTCTGAACTATTTGACCACTAAAATAAATGTGCTCTGTGTTTTACCCACAGTCCGTGTCTAGACTCTCTATACTGCCTACTGGCCTAGATTAACATCAAACCAGCCTGTTTCACAAAGAAGACATTCATATAAGAGAACCCAGCCTTTAGACATCCTTGACGAATGCATTTGCTTACTCTTTAGTGATACTTGAAAACCAAATGATGTTTGTGAGAATCACAAGGGGTTTTGGTAAATGCACTGCAAAACAGATTAGAAGCAGTGCACCTTACTCAAAAGTCTAATCTTAAAGTCATACTCCTACTGTTATTGGGAATCTACCCCCTGGTTAGTTATTCATTAAACTAAGGTTCGATCTACTCTGTGGACTTTAAGGATCTCATTGACATCTTCACAGGTATTCTGGTCTGACTAAATACCCCACTGGCTAATTATTGATGGGTCAGGTGAAGAACTCATCAATGTGTGCTCAGTAATGAATGGCATTCCAAAACAAACCATCCACCATCTAAATTTCTCCAGAACCCTGATGAGCTGTTATTTATGGTTTTGGTGGACATACATGTTGTTAAACCTGTTAGCAAACCATAGGCCATGAACAAAAAATCCTGTGGATAGTATCAACTGTATTCAATCAATACTAAATGTAATTGATCACAAATAATGTAGGTACGCCTTTGAGCCCTTCTATCAACCTTCTTAGTTACATGGCACTAGTTTAAAAAAAATAAATAGCTTATTAAATATGACCACTTTTATCAATATATGTTATATTATTTTATACATTTCTTTTTTTTAATTACTTTTTTTTACAATCCCCAGCTGTGATACAAACATTCACAACACCTGTGCACAAATTGTTTGTCTAAAAGAATGCTACAGCTGACCTAGTGATTTGTTATTCAGTCAACCATAAAGCCACAGAAATGGATTTATGAGTGTGCCTTCAACAGAGAAATGAAGGTCAGCGTCATTATACCACAGAGGGAAAGAGAACGAAAACACCACCACCCCCTTATTTTATTTCCTGTGATATTTTGGATGTTTACCAGCTGAGACAGCAGTACTGTAAAGATAACATTTTGATTTGCCCCTAGGTACGCCACTTAATACATTATTTACTGTATCATCAGAACAGGTTTAGCATAGCTTGTAAAAGGAAAATGTAAGATAACAATAACCATACCATCAAGACACCTGTTCAGATAGCATCTGTAAACTTCACAACTCTCGACTATACTAGACTATATGGCACCCAGTTGTACCAGTACCAGCACTGGACTGTTCCATACTTTGCCATGTTCTACTACTGCTCTTAATTATAACTATTTCATTTATCTTGTACTTGATTTTACTCTTATAGGCAGCTCTCCAGATAAGGTTTTGGGTCTGCGAGTAACTTGCCCTCTAATTTGAACACTGAGAGAGTAAAATGTATTTTCAGGGGGTAAAATGCAGCATTACCTTGAAGTCGTGTAATACTGTACAATCTTTAATAGTATTGGGGTAGGCATTAAAAAAGAGGCTTCCATTTTAACTGCAATGTTACTTTGAACTATTTTACAACTACGTGTGTGTTCTACAAGGTTCTTAATCGCTCCACGCATTTTTTTTGAGGTATCACACTGACTGCGCATTAATTACGTTACTTATATTTTAACATTAAATTTTTAAACTCAGTGAACATGTTACAACTTCCATATAAAGCCATAGAGATAAATAAAATAAGGAGATGCATTAGGAGATGCAATTTTGCGAATGGTCAAAAATCGCTAAAGAATCATGGCAAAAAGTTAATTGACAAATATCCTAATCGTTTAAAAGAGGTTATTATTGCTAAAGGTGCCTCAACTAGATATTAATTTCATTTTCCTTGTCGGTGTATGAATACTTTTGAATTAGCATTTTTTAAGCTTTGCAAAGCAAATTGCAGAAATAAATAGGCCTAAGTGTAGACATCTATTTCTTGTAACTTTTTTTTTCCTCATCCACAAAAGCAAAACTTTTGCTACAAAGGAGTTTTCCTATAATAATAATTTTGTTTTCGAGAAATTTCTAGAAATTGTGTGTGTGTGTGTGTGTGTGTGTGTGTGTGTCTGCATGTATATATATATATATATATATATATATATATATATATATATATATATATATATATATACAGTACTGTGCAAAAGTTTTAGGCAGGTGTGAAAAAATGCTGTAAAGTAAGAATGCTTTCAAAATAGACATGTTAATAGATTATATTTATCAATTAACTAAATGCAAAGTGAGTGAACAGAAGAAAAATCTAAATCAAATCCATATTTGGTGTGACAACCCTTTGCCTTCAAAACAGCATCAATTCTTCTAGGTACACTTGCACAAAGTCAGGGATTTTGTAGGCATATAGTCAGGTGTATGATTAAACAATTATACCAAACAGGTGCTAATGATCATCAATTCAATATGTAGGTTGAAACACAATCATTAACTGAAACAGAAACAGTTGTGTAGGAGGAATAAAACTGGGTGAGGAACAGCCAAACTCAGCTAACAAGGTGAGGTTGCTGAAGACAGTTTACTGTCAAAAGTCATACACCATGGCAAGACTGAGCACAGCAACAAGACACAAGGTAGTTATACTGCATCAGCAAGGTCTCTCCCAGGCAGAAATTTCAAGGCAGACAGGGGTTTCCAGATGTGCTGTCCAAGCTCTTTTGAAGAAGCACAAAGAAACGGGCAACGTTGAGGACCGTGAGCGCAGTGGTTGGCCAAGGAAACTTACTGCAGCAGATGAAAGACACATCATGCTTACTTCCCTTCGCAATCGGAAGATGTCCAGCAGTGCCATCAGCTCAGAACTGCAGAAAACAGTGGGACCCTGGTACACCCATCTACTGTCCGGAGAAGTCTGGTCAGAAGTGGCCTTCATGGAAGACTTGCGGCCAAAAAGCCATACCTCTGACGTGGAAACAAGCCCAAGCGACTCAACTATGCACGAAAACACAGGAACTGGGGTGCAGAAAAATGGCAGCAGGTGCTCTGGACTGATGAGTCAAAATTTGAAATATTTGGCTGTAGCAGAAGGCAGTTTGTTCAGCGAAGGGCTGGAGAGCGTACGAATGAGTGTCTGCAGGCAACAGTGAAGCATGGTGGAGGTTCCTTGCAAGTTTGGGGCTGCATTTCTGCAAATGGAGTTGGGAATTTGGTCAGAATTAATGGTCTCCTCAATGCTGAGAAGTACAGGCAGATACTTATCCATCATGCAATACCATCAGGGAGACATCTGATTGGCCCCAAATTTATTCTGCAGCATGACAACGACCCCAAACATACAGCGAAAGTCATTAAGAACTATCTTCAGCGTAAGGAAGAACAAGGAGTCCTGGAAGTGATGGTATGGCCCCCACAGAGCCCTGATCTCAACATCATCGAGTCTGTCTGGGATTACATGAAGAGAGAGAAGCAACTGAGGCTGCCTAAATCCACAGAAGAACTGTGGTTAGTTCTCCAAGATGTTTGGGCCAACCTACCTGCCGAGTTCCTTCAAAAACTGTGTGCAAGTGTACCTAGAAGAATTGATGCTTGATGCTGTTTTGAAGGCAAAGGGTGGTCACACCAAATATGGATTTGATTTAGATTTTTCTTCTGTTCCCTCACTTTGCATTTAGTTAATTGATAAATATAATCTATTAACATGTCTATTTTTGAAAGCATTCTTACTTTACAGCATTTTTTCACACCTGCCTAAAACTTTTGCACAGTACTGTATATATATGATAAAGCGTTGGATAACTGGTATATCAGTCTACAAATGCAAAAAGTTTTATTCTCTGAATAACTGCAATCTGGCATTTTGCCACCAGGTGTCGTATTGTGTTGTTTGATTTATTTTGTAAATAAATAGGAGTGCAACGAGCGTGCAACTGCAACCACCAGCCTGTTCATGTTTCCTGCCGTTTCTGCCTTGACCGTTGGTCACTCTGTCACTTATATGTATGTATGTATGTATATATATATATATATATATATATATATATATATATATATATATATATATATATATTATATTATGTATTATATTATATGCTATGTTACCATGATGTACCACATAACAAAATGTAAAATCATACTGCCGTATTCCGTGCCGTATTACTTCTATACGTTAAATAGCTAAGCTTGTGCAAAATGTGTGACTCCAGTGGAGGAGGATGGAGGAATACTATGGTCTTGTAAGTAGCCAAAATATTTTTCCATGATTTCACATTTTCATCTTTGTGTTTTTAATCATTTGTATCCAATGATCTGTCTAAGTATGCATCCTGTATATTATGCAATGTTGTTGTTTTACTGACTTTCTCATTTGAAATATAATTTACATCTTTTGCATAATCATTAAGGCACATTTTGACAGGATGTAAGGTGGCTCTTAGCCAAGGACGGTTTTCTTGGCGCCATGACCAGGTGCTGCGGTGTTTGGCCTTAGCATTGGAAGAGGGGGGGTGTATGTTACTGACATACAGCATCAGTACTTCTTTAATGAGCCCTTGTTCACCATGGAAATGTGAACTGGCAAGAGGAAATGAATGGGCAGCATTGGAAGAAAAGCGTGACGTCTCCTTTCCAGCACTGATGAAACCGTAAAAGAAGCCCAATAAATAAGTAAAAACAATGTCACCCAGAATGATTGTAAATGTAACAGCTACTCTATGGCTACTCTTTAAAATCAATCCAAGTGTTGTTTTCTGGTTAGCGTGCTTTTCAAGAATGCCATTCCAACGTCAGTATTTATTAGGAAAGAACGACTGATGGTCCATTGAGACTTGCTGAATGTGTGCAATTAAGATAAAACTAAAAGGAAAGGTAATTGGCATTTAATTTACACTTAATTAGCAAGGTGAGAGGTGTATGTATAAGCGTTTCTAGAATTTTAATCACTTAAGGCATATCAGTACAAACAGCTGTTGTATCACCTCTTTGTATCACCTTTGTGACACCTTTGCTTAGGGTATATATTTTTTTAAAATTCTGTAGCTTATATACCAGTATGTTTATCTGTCAAACCCAGCTCTGATAAAACGTCCATTAATATTCCATCTCAAATGAACAGAATTACACCAGATAAGGTGATATGAAACAAACCTGAATATAAATAAAGAAGCCCTACGCAAAGTTGATTCATGATTATAGAGTACTGTTGCTCATGTTATCCAAACCTTGAATGTAACAAACCCTAAGAACACAACTAATTTAATTTCATATACATACACAGCTATCACAATATTATTCCTATTTATTTGCTTCATTATGCTGAAAACTACAAATCCAGACTTAAATGTGGATTAGTCAGATGATATTGAGAACTGATTTACATCTTAAGGACTGGAAGCTTAAGGCCTAGTTGTCCAAGCAATGATTAATTAATAGAATAATGCAAACTAATGGAACGAAAACCATCTTGGGTCCATTAAGTGCTATAGCTGAATGATTTTTTTTCGGGAACCTTTATGGCAATCCATTTTTGCCAAAATTATTATGTGTCAACCAAAATAAAAATGAATAAATAAATACAATTTAAAAAGCTGATAGCTTTCTCTTGAAAATGAGATTTGCTTGTCATTGATTTGGTTTATTTTAAGTTATACCATCATTTTAATAAAATAATAAAGAACATTTTACACAAGCAATAAAATACCCTGCTTATTTACCTGCTCCCCTGGAATTAAGCCTGTTTGTTAACTGCAATGTTGTTTATTTATTTTATTTATTACATTTTATATAGCGCTTTTCATACAAAAGTATCACAAAGCACTTTACACTATATATATATAAAAAAAGCATTTACATTTACACAACACAGTCCCCAGGCATGTCACACACACAATTGCTACATATTAAATAGCATATTTAACACTAGAACCACCGCGGGATTTAAGATGTAAACGAATCTGCGTACTGTCAATGCAATGCGGTTGTCCGTTTAAAAAAAAAAAAAAAAAAAAAAAAAGCAAGAAAGGACAACCGCATTGCGTTCACAAACGCAGATTCGTTTACATTTTAAATCCAAACCCGTTAAAATGACTACCGTGGAGGTTCTAGTGTTAAAAAACAGTATGTATAAAAAAAATGTTAAAAAGCAGAAATGTAAAAGCTAAATTAAAACCCACTTAGATAAGAAAACTGTTTGATAAAAGTATGTTTTTAGTCTTGACTTAAAAACTGTAACAGTCCCAGCTGCCCTGACGAAAGAAGGGAGGGCATTCCGTTATTTAGGGGCTCTGCATGAAAAAGCCCTTCCTCTCGTGTTCATTTTGTTGACCCTAAGAATAACCAGTAGCCCTGCATTCTGTGATCTAAGAGTGCGATTTGGATGATACAGGGTCAGTAACTACTGCAAATAACTAGGTGCTAATCCATTTAGAGCTTTATAGGTTAACAGCAAAATCTTAAAATCTATTCTAAACTGCACAGGGAGCCAGTGTAAGGAGGCTAAAACAGGGGTAATATGTTCACTTTTCCTGGTTTTAGTCAGAATTCTAGCGGTGGTATTCTGAACGAGCAGCAAGCGAGACAGCACACCTTTTGAGATACCAGAGAGAAGTGCATTACAGTAATCAATTCTAGATGAAACAAAGGCATGCATTAGTCTCTTGGCATCAGATACAGAAACAATTGGTCTAAGTTTGGCTATATTTCTCAAATGGTAAAAAGATACTTTTGTAACTTCCCTAATATAAGTCTCAAATGATAGATCAGGATCAAAGATGACCCCCAGATTTTTAATTTCTAGTTTAAGATTATGGATGGTCCCACTGATTATGTTTCAGTCACACTGACACACTGGCAGTTGAGCCCGTAGACACTTGTCACAGTGACATCATAGTTTATCAATCTGCTTTCTTCATGTAAGAAAGAAGTCCCCATCATCAACCAAATGCATACCTCAGTGAAATTCTATAAGCAAACATCTGGTCAAAACAGAACACATGGACATCTGTGAAGATGGCTATAAATAAGAAACGTGTGTTACTTGGCCATCGTCACTCATAAATAATGACTCACTGAACATCTGGGCAGTATCCTATTTAAAACACAACAGTATTTAGATTAGCTACTGTTTTCCCTGAAGGATACATTGAGAAAGCCTTTCAAGATCAGTGGACCACAGTAAGGACCTAATTGGTCTGATATTATGCCAGGATTCAGTTCTAAAAACAAAATAATGTATTTCTAATCTATTAGAAATTAAGATTTTAAAGAGAGTACATAGAAACTCAGTATACCATGTATTACTTAGTCCAAAACTAAAGGAAATTGACATGTGATCCTTTAAATTATCTTGGTATGACTCTTACATTCCATACACTTTTTATGACTTGATGACTGATTTCATCCTGCCTCTTCTGTTTATTAGCACATGCTGCAGAATACCGTACTTGCTTGGCTCACTAAATAATCTCACATTGTATATAACTGCATGTTTGAATTATTTAGAAGGACTTTATGCCTCCACAGGGAATAAACAACATACTGTATTGAAAAAACTAAAAAGGTACTAAACTGACATATAATATCCTCCCAGGGCCCATTATTTAAGTTTGAAGAACAAACAAACTAATGAAACAAACCTGTTTATGTTCTGTGATGGTGGTATTTTAAGAAAACTAACACCAGACATTGGGCCCCATTTACTGTACCTCTGTGCTGAAATGATAAGGCATGACTTTTTATGTTAGAACCTGGAACTGCTATCATTTTGTGCTTACCGTACCGGGGTATTGAATATACCAATGAAATATAAGGTCCTATTCAAGCAGCTTCAATTTATTTTAAAACATGATATTTTTTTAACATTTTCAATTGATTAAATAAAGTGGTGTAAGCATGGCACTTTTATAGCAAACAACTGCGAGAACAGTTTCATGAATATCAAACTGTGTAATACATTAGCCATAAAACTCTGAATAAACAATAAATAGTGGGCCAGAAAATGACCGCCTCTCCCATTACAGATACTGTATTATTACCTGCATAGAAAGTTGTGTTCAGCTACAGTTACTGGAGTACCCAGTCGTTCTTAGGAAGCTCAATAAGAAAGGAGGCCCTCACTCTATCCTTCTAAAGTTCAAGCTGCTTCTTGAAGGACACCAGGGTGTTAGCTTCAACAACATTACTGGGGAGTTGGTTGCAGACTCACACAATTCTCTGTGTAAAAAAGTGCCTCCTATTTTCTGTTTTGAATGCCCCTTTATCTAATCTTCATTTGGGACCCCTGGTCCTTGTTTCTTTTTCAGGTCGAAAAAGTCCCTTGGGTCGACATTGCCAATACCGTTTTAGAATTTTGAATGCTTGAAACAGATCACCGCGTAGTCATCTTAGTTCAAGATTGAATAGATTCAATTCTTTTAGCCTGTCTGCATATGACATGCCTTTTAAACCCGGAATGATTCTGGTTGCTCTTCTTTGCACTCTTTCTAGAGCAGCAATATCCTTTTTGTAGCAAGGTGACCAGAACACAATATTCTCGATCAGTCGCCAATTGATTTTACCCTGTTTTTCTCCCAATTTAAAATGGTCAATTGTATTTAGGCTCAGCTCACTGCTACCTCCCCCATGCTGATTTGGGAGTGGCGAAGACGAACACACGCTGTCCTCCGAAACATGTGCCATCAGCCAACTGCTTCTTTTCACTCTGCCGGCCAACCCAGAGCTACAGTGTCAGAGGACAACACAGCTCTGGGTAGCTTACAAGCAAGCCTGCAGGTGCCTACAGGGGTTGCTGGTGCACAGTTAGCTGAGGACACCCTGGCCAACCTAAGCCCTCCCCCCTGGGCGGTGCTCGTCAATTGTGCGCCGCCCCCTGGTAGCTTTCATCCACGGTCGGCAGTGGAATAGCCTGGACTCGAACCGGCTATAGGGCGCATCCTGCACTGCACGCAGCGCGCCTTTACCGGATGTGCCACTCAGGAGCCCCTTAGATGAAGACATTTCGGAGTCAACATAAACTCTTAGACCTTTTTCATAGATTCCTTTTTCAATTTCATTATCTCCCATATGGTATTTATAATGCACATTTGTATTGCCTGTGTGCAGTACCTTACACTTTTCTATATTAAATGTCATTTTCCATGTGTCAGGTCAGTTCTGAATGCTGTCTAGATCATTTTGAATGACCTATGCTGCTGCAACAGTGTTTGCCACTCCTCCTATTTTTGTGTTGTCAGTTAATTTAACAAGTTTGTTTACTATACCAGAATCTAAATCATTAATGTAGATTTGGAATAGCAGAGGACCTAATAATGATCCCTGTGGTACTCCACTGGTTACCTCTCTTCAAACGCTTTCTGGAAATCTAAATAAACCATGTCATATGCTAATAATTATCCATTGTCGATGTTGCATCCTCAAAAAAATCAAGCAGGTTAGTTAGACACGATCTCCCTTTCCTAAATGAATAGCAAAATTGTTCAACCTATATCGAGGCAATGTATTGCCGTTTGGATAGGGTAAATGTTGAAAAGGTTAAGATGTGAATCTGTGTAGCATAGCGGTTATGTAGTGTATATATATATATATATATATATATATATATATATATATATATATATACACACACAGTACTGTGCAAAAGTTTTAGGCAGGTGTGAAAAAATGCTGTAAAGTAAGAATGCTTTCAAAAATAGACATGTTAATAGATTATATTTATCAATTAACTAAATGCAAAGTGAGTGAACAGAAGAAAAATCTAAATCAAATCCATATTTGGTGTGACCACCCTTTGCCTTCAAAACAGCATCAAGCATCAATTCTTCTAGGTACACTTGCACACAGTTTTGAAGGAACTCGGCAGGCAGGTTGGCCCAAACATCTTGGAGAACTAACCACAGTTCTTCTGTGGATTTAGGCAGCCTCAGTTGCTTCTCTCTCTTCATGTAATCCCAGACAGACTCGATGATGTTGAGATCAGGGCTCTGTGGGGCCATACCATCACTTCCAGGACTCCTTGTTCTTCTTTACGCTGAAGATAGTTCTTAATGACTTTCGCTGTATGTTTAGGGTCGTTGTCATGCTGCAGAATAAATTTGAGGCCAATTAGATGCCTCCCTGATGGTATTGCATGATGGATAAGTATCTGCCTGTACTTCTCAGCATTGAGGAGACCATTAATTCTGACCAAATCCCCAACTCCATTTGCAGAAATGCAGCCCCAAACTTGCAAGGAACCGCCACCATGCTTCACTGTTGCCTGCAGACACTCATTCGTGTACGCTCTCCAGCCCTTCGGTGAACAAACTGCCTTCTGCTACAGCCAAATATTTAAAATTTTGACTCATCAGTCCAGAGCACCTGATGCCATTTTTCTGCACCCCAGTTCCTGTGTTTTCGTGCATAGTTGAGTCGCTTGGCCTTGTTTCCACGTCGGAGGTATGGCTTTTTGGCCGCAAGTCTTCCATGAAGGCCACTTCTGACCAGACTTCTCCGGACAGTAGACGGGTGTACCAGGGTCCCACTGTTTTCTGCCAATTCTGAGCTGATGGCACTGCTGGACATCTTCTGATTGCGAAGGGAAGTAAGCATGATGTGTCTTTCATCTGCTGCAGTAAGTTTCCTTGGCCGACCACTCGTCTCACGGTCCTCAACGTTGCCCGTTTCTTTGTGCTTCTTCAAAAGAGCTTGGACAGCACATCTGGAAACCCCTGTCTGCCTTGAAATTTCTGCCTGGGAGAGACCTTGCTGATGCAGTATAACTACCTTGTGTCTTGTTGCTGTGCTCAGTCTTGCCATGGTGTATGACTTTTGACAGTAAACTGTCTTCAGCAACCTCACCTTGTTAGCTGAGTTTGGCTGTTCCTCACCCAGTTTTATTCCTCCTACACAGCTGTTTCTGTTTCAGTTAATGATTGTGTTTCAACCTACATATTGAATTGATGATCATTAGCACCTGTTTGGTATAATTGTTTAATCATACACCTGACTATATGCCTACAAAATCCCTGACTTTGTGCAAGTGTACCTAGAAGAATTGATGCTGTTTTGAAGGCAAAGGGTTGTCACACCAAATATGGATTTGATTTAGATTTTTCTTCTGTTCACTCACTTTGCATTTAGTTAATTGATAAATATAATCTATTAACATGTCTATTTTTGAAAGTATTCTTACTTTACAGCATTTTTTCACACCTGCCTAAAACTTTTGCACAGTACTGTATATATATATATATATATATGAGTGTACAAAACATTAGGAACACCTTCCTAATATTGAGTTGCACCCCCTTTTGCCCTCAGAACAGCCTCAATTCGTCGGGGCATGGACTCTACAAGGTGTCGAAAGCGTTCCACAGGGATGCTGGCCCATGTTGACTCCAATGCTTCCCACAGTTGTGTCAAGTTGGCTGGTAGTGGATCTCTACTCCGAATAGCTCGTTCAATCTCAACCCACAGATGCTCAATTGGATTGAGATCTGGTGACTGGGCAGGCCACTGCAGTAAGCTGAATTCACTGTCATGTTCGTAGAACCATTCCTGGACAATCCTAGCCTTGTGGCATGGGGCATTATCCTGCTGAAAAAATCCATTAGCAGATGGATACACTGCTGCCATGAAGGGATGCACCTGATTGGCAATGATGTTTAGATATCCTGTGGCATTCAAACGTTGCTCCACTTTTATCAAGGGGCCCAATGTGTGCCATGAAAACACACCCCACACCATCACACCACCACCATCAGCCTGCAATGTTGACACGTGGCATGATGGATGCATGTACTCATGTGGTTTTCTCCATACCCTAGTCCTATCAGCGTGAAACAGCAGGAACCGGGATTCATCACACCAGGCAATGTTTTTCCAGTCCTCCAGTGTCCAGTGTTTTCGTTCCTTAGCCCACTGCAACCGCATTTTCTTGTGTTTTGCTGAAAGAAGTGGAACTCTGTTAGGTCGTCAGCTGCCATACCCCATTCGTGTCAAGGTACGATGAGTTGTGCATTCTTTTATGGGTCTTTCGGCACCAATGTTGTACTGGACTGTCAGCTGACTAACTGTAGCCCATCTGTTGCTCTGCACAATTCGTGTCAGCCTCCTTTGACCTCTTTCATCAATGAGCCGTTTTCGACCACTGGCCTGCAGTTGGCTGGATGTCCTTTGGGTGGTGGAACATCCTTGATACACATGGGAAACTGTTGAGCGTGAAAAACCCAGCAGCGTTGCAGTTCTTGACACACTCAAACAGGCGCACCTGGCACCTACTACCATACCCCGTTCAAAGGCACTTACTGTAAATCTTTTGTCTTGCCCATTTACCCTCTGAATGGCACACATACACAATCCATGTCTCAATTGTGTCAAGGCTTAAAAATCCTTCTTTAACCTGTCTCCCCTTCATCTACACTGATTGAAGTGGATTTAACAGGTTACATCAATAAGGGATCATAGCTTTCACTTGGATTCACCTCGTCAGTCTATTTCATGGAAAGAGCAGGTGTTCCTAATGTTTTGTACACTCAATGTATATATATATATATATATATATATATATATATATATATATATATATATATATATATATATATATATACTGTATATATATATATATATATATCAAATAGTATTAGATGCAAATCAAAATAATTAATATATGTCTAATGTGAAATCTATAGGCTATATTTCAGTTTCTAACTGTCAAGCTGTTACTAGATCAGTTAGGTATTGTATCATTTAGATTAAGGATCTATTAATAAGCATTAATAATTTTTAAAAAAATGTTATTTTGTTTGGTTTGTTTTTGCTTTGTTTTGTTTGTTTTTAATTCTCTGCGTGTCATAGCGCATCGCTGGACTTTGCTGTTTTCACCTGCGTCCATCACACTCCTGTTTCTGCTGTCTCCAGTTAAGGGTTGCTATGGAGTCACCTTCCCTGCCGATGTGAGTGGCAGCGTGTGACATCAGGAAAGGACACTGGCTGTCTGGGGTGTTTCTGTGTTGTTGTGTTATGTTATTTTATTAGTTGTGTATTTTAAATATTTATAATTCTTAATTTGCTTTTATATATCTGCTATGTCTTTGCATCTGCCATTTCTCTCTGTATCTTTATTTCTTTTCAATTTAAGAGTGTAACTTATATATTGTTATATATTGTTCTAAAAGTGTTTGTTAAATCATTAAAAAAAAAAAAATAATAATAATCTGTGGCATGTAATTTAAGTTGTTTCCAGTTATTAACAAGGTATGCCAGTGCATTATTTCTTAATTGACATTACTACAATAATGGATTTTTATAATATACTTCATAAAAAATATAATTATACATAAGGGATCATTGCACTTTAAAAGCATAATCTTTATTTATTATTAGTTTATTTAGCAGACGCCTTTATCCAAGGCGACTTACAGAGACAAGGGTGTGTGAACTATGCATCAGCTGCAGAGTCACTTACAACTATGTCTCACCCGAAAGACAGAGCACAAGGAGGTTAAGTGACTTGCTCAGGGTCACACAATGAGTCAGTGGCTGAGGTGGGCTTTGAACCAGGGACCACCTGGTTACAAGCCCTTTTCTTTAACCACTGGACCACACAGCCTCCGCTTATACTATCTAAGGAAATAATAGATGAATTGATCAATAAAAAAGCAGGTATTTGCCTAAAGAATAAATTGTACAACAATTCAAATGTTAATTGTTTTTAAATAGCAATGTGTGTAGTGTTGAATAACTTTCATAGTGATGACATGTAGGATGAGGCTGCTGAGGCAGTGGGGATGCTGGCTGACATTGGGACAGATGCTGTCATTGTCATGTGTCTCCTTATTATTCTATGTGAGCCCTTTCATCCTCTTGTAAAACACTGCGGGACACTGATGTATTTTGCAAAATACAGATAGTGGCTTAGATCCAAGACATTTTTTAGAACTTAAACTGCATTGTGGAACTGAAAGGAAAACAAAATGCTTACTGAGCCATGCTGCTCCATCCACACCATGTCCGACACTTGAATCAGTGAATCAACGACGAACCTGCTTATAAAACCATCCATGACATAGGAGATGGTTCTATTGAAAGTGGCCTATTAAAGGGGTTTGGTATAATTCCACAAATCTTACAAGTTATGCCCTTCTGTTTATTTTGTTGGTCTCCCATGTGCAGTTTTGAAAGATGTACATATTACAGCAAATATCCATTATCAGTACCCTGATGCTAAGCACGCCTTGCTTTTGTGGTTTAAAATTCCTGTATCTCGGACCACTATGAGACACTATGTGAAATCAGCACAGCAGCTGGGACATGCAGATTGCAAGTACAGTTCATTTACCATGTATACTTTTTCAATAAAATGCACAGTACTTTTAAATGTATAATAGTTTTCATTGTACTGTAATTGAAATTTGAAACTTAAACTTAAATGAGCAAAAAAGTATTAATAAACAAAATAATCCTTTTCCAATATTTTCATCATTTAAACATATTAGGTAGCTTACTCATATCTGAAATACTAAATCTAACCCCGTTCTCTGCTTTTTGCTGGAGAAATGCATATTTCATGGTACGTTTGCATGTTTTTTTGGGAGCGGGTTTGTATAAAACAGAACCAAATGTAAGAATATCAGCAGCTATAACCCTATCCAGAATTCATTGTATATATTCAAACAGTAATGGCATTGCCCATAATGATTTCATTGTACAGCAATAAATATTCAGAGCAAGAATGAGAAACCATACCTGCTGTAGCTTTAAATCTATTATTGTGCTTGAAAGGCAGAGTTCATTAAAGGTGAAATCTGTAGTTACACAGGTAATATACCGGTGTAGTACTGTGCAGATCTGTGATTGCTATCTATTTCCCTACAGGAGTTAGAGGGAATGTAATTGGAATCCTAGTGTAAATAAAATGAATATTTCTAAATTTGATGCAACAGTTTAAAAATAATAATTGTATCAGTACTGGAAACACGTTCAGTTATTTGGTGTTAAATTAAATAACACAATTAAGCCTCTTATCTGAATGCTGCTATGCTAACTAATGTGGTGGTGTTCCATTTCAAGTACACATTGTGTATGTAAGCTAACACATTTTCTCAACGTTTTTAAACTAAAGTATTCAAGTATATAATGTAAATGATGTGCTTATAAGCAAAAGTTTAAGCAGTGAACGGAACTTGACTTGATGTTTTTAACTGTATTCAAGGGTTAATCTGTAAACCAAAAGTTACTGGATCTTATCATTGAGGAGAGATAGCATTTTTGTTTATGTCCTGACTGTGATTCACAGCAGCTCCCTTCTATGCTTCAAGTTGTCATCTGCTTGGGGGTCGGGTTTCGCGCCTTGTTGGTGTTGGGAGCTGCATGCTGATCTTTGCCTTGCCATGTTTTAAAATACCGTATTCTTTCAAATTTAAGACGCCCTCGAATTTAAGATGCAGCCAAAACTTCCACACCTCAACTTGAGGAAAAAATCAAAAATCAAAGATGCATTTACAAAGATGCATTTACAAAGATGCATTTACAAAGATGCATTTGCTCATAAGAAAACGACGTATGGAGACAGTTGCTTAGCAAGTAGAAAATACGGGGGTTTGATTGGAACTGAGCCTAATAACAAAACGCTGAAATTGTAAAAGTTTCTCTTCGAATTCCTCAGGAAGCTAATGCCTCTGGTTCAGCTGCACTGCTACTGTAGTAAAAAACAGTGTTGCCAAGTCTGAGCAGCGGCACTGCCTTTCAAAACAAGCCCAATCCATTTCAGAGGGAGGGGAGTGGGGGTGTTTATACAAAGTCCATCTTTTTGTTTAGTATGTTTTACTTAGTTGAACTGGTAGGGATAGGATGATTCTAAAATTCTAATGACATGCATAAACATTGACACCAGTCAGTCACACAACCTGCGACTCTCAAAACCAAAAATGAAAGCGACTTGGTAACTGTGGTAAACAGGAAGGCTTGCCTGGAGTTGAGCTGATTGGGAGATCCTGATTAGCTGGGGGGCGAGCCCGGGGAGCCTACGCCTGTTTAAGAACGCAGCAGTGTGGTTTGAGGCTATTGCACCACGACCATAGCTACACAGACGGGTGCTGAGTGAAATCTTGCTTTGTTTACATTGAGGATAACTATTACGAAACCCTTCAACTGCCAGTCAGTCATGTTACTGTTTGTGTGCTCAGGCAGTCACACCTTTAGTTTGTCGATTGTAATACACACATCACTATACTGTACTCAAATTGGTTTAAAAAGTGCGTCTTAAATTCGAAGGAATATGATAATCTTCAGGTCTGAACAATATCAGTGGCAGTTCAACTAATAGGAGCAACACTGTTAAGAACTATAGTTTTTTACCGTTTTGCCGTTTGGGGTGCAAGAAAAACCCAGTCATTTTCATAGCTGTCACATCCTAAAATACATTAATACAGTACACTTTTGTCATTGGATTCATGGAAAAGGAAAGTGTTTAATTGTATATGGAACTCCCCAGTAATGTTTTTGAAGCTGCCACCCTGGGATCCTTCAAGAAGCTGCTTGATGAGATTCTGGGATCAATAAGCTACTAACAACCAAATGAGCAAGATGGGCCGAAAGGCCTCCTCTCGTTTGTAAACTTTCTTATGTTCTTATATAGAGTTCTTTTTTTGAAAAGTTCATACAGAGGGGCTCCCGAGTGGCAGATCCAGTAAAGGCGCTCCGCATGGAGTGCAGGATGCACCCTTTAGCCTGGAGATCGCAGGTTTGAATCCAGGCTATGTCATTGCTGACCGTGACCGGGGGCTCCCAGGAGGCAGTGCACAATTTGCCAAGCGTCTCCCGGGTAGAGAGGGCTTAGGTCGGCAGGGCAATCCACGGTTCACCGAGCATCAGCGACACCTGCTGGTCTGCAGTGGAGCCGTTCAGATCTGTGTTGTTAAGGCAATGACTTCTTGTATCGCTCTGCTCCGATTATACAGCACCCTCACAGATCGGGAGGGAGGTTGTTGACTCTGATTCATTCGCTCTCTGTCACAGTTTATTTTTAATATGTAGCCAGACTACACCAGATCTGTGTGATAAAGCACAGAGCAAAATATTAGATAATAGTTTATCAGGTTATTTTTATTCGGATAACAGATCTAAAATAGAGGGAACAGTGTCACCAAGAAAAACACAAACGGTACATACAAAATCAATGAAAATGTATTTATTTGGCAGCATGTTTAAAAGAAGTAGCAACACATTGGATAGAGGACCACAACTATTCCACTCACCAGCAAGTAGTTAGCACAGATTTTTTCCATTAACAGGTCATCATGATTAAGATTAGTCAATATAATTATTTTAACCAACAAAGCATAAACTGCAACACAATAAACAAAAGTGCTTAGTGCATGTGGTAAAGGAAGAAGGTTCCTTATCTTAACCAGAAAGTAATAGAGGATAATAATAATAATAATAATAATAATAATAATAATAATAATAATAATAATAATAATAATAATAATAATAACACAAACACTGACCAGTGTAAAATCAAAACACATATACATTGTCTGTGCAGGGGAGGGGACATCAGAGTGAGAGAAAAATCAGTATTAAAATATTTAGCCGATAGGCTAAAAACTCTTAAGTCACTCATGCTCACTATTCAAACCAGCATACTCTGTATCAGCCAAATACCTATTGGCAGGAAAGTCCACTCACAGGCCCGTTTCACTTCCTTCTGTTACTCTCCATTCCAAACACCAAAACTATGTTCCCACTCCTGCACAAACAAAACCACAAGGCTGGACAGACACAAACCTCCAGGATGGCCGTCCCATTAGTAAGCAATGTGGGCTGTTTATATTCAAGTGCGTAGAACTATTTGTAATTCAATTAGTTGGTGCTCAATGTGGCACATACGAACATAAGAACATAAGAAAGTTTACAAACGAGAGGAGGCCATTCAGCCCATCTTGCTCGTTTGGTTGTTAGTAGCTTATTGATCCCAGAATCTCATCAAGTTGACTGAGTGAAGAAGCTTCTAGAAAGTGATACAAATCAATTACAAAGTACTTGATGATAATATATAAAATGTGTAATAATCTAATCAATGTAAAAATGTAAAAAAAAAAAAATTAAAAAAAACTACAATTGACAAATAAAGATGTGAAAGATAACAGTGCATTTTTGACCTGGCCTCTGAAAACCAATAAGACTTGAGGGCATCTTTGAGTGCCTTATTTAACATTATTATTTGTTTATTTAGCAGACAGCTTTATCCAAGGCAATTTACAGAGACTAGGGTGTGTGAACTATGCATCAGCTGCAGAGTCACTTACAACATCTCACCTGAAAGACACAAGTGCACAAGGAGGTTAAAGTGACTGCTCAAGGTCACACAGTGAGTGGACTGGGATTTGAACCAGGGACCTGGTTACAAGTCCTTACCTAACCACCGGACCACACAGCCTCCTGTCAGAGTTAGCTAAATCAGCTGAAGTACGCTGATGCCATTTCATGAAAAAAAAGTCTGCTCTGACCTGATTGCTGATGAGGGGAAGAGACACACCTGTTAACACTATTAGCATGTGCTCTTTCAGTACTAAAGCCCATGCATGCATATAACATGAATTTGATCGTCCCCATGGCAACATGGATTTGATGAAAAGGTGACCTTAGATTGTGAGATCAGATTGTATTTATTATTTTTTATTTATTGAGTTTATGAAAGTGGTTTAAGATGCTTGCTTGATAACTGCAAGGCAAACAGTTTGCACCCACTCTCCAGTCTGTTACACCTGCCTCCAACATACAGAGCAGCAATGTTTTTTAATTGGTATGAGAAGGCCTATACATTCCAGACCATGCCATAGGGTAAAGAGGTGAAGAAAAAAACACAATGCCAATTGGCAGCTGAACACAGTTCACAATGTGCAACACATTAAGATGAAATGCTGTTTAAATATTTCAAATAAAAATAAAACTCAAGTTACGCATGTTAACTGTTTATAATAAAACATGATTTTTATTTCAAAATGCATTATGGTGGGTTGGATTTCATCTAATATTAAGTACCATATGAGTACAGGTTATTGTTATTTTAATGATTAATTTCAGATGAAAAAGAAAGACTGATGAAATCAGTGACTGACGTTTCATTTGACCTTTGCCAGTCCTTTGATTTTGTCTTACAAAAGTAGAAACGATGATTTTATATGTACAGTACATTTTTTGTACAGATGCAGAGTTGTCATCTTTCTCAAATAGTAGAATGAATGATCTGATTTATGAACAGCTTGGATCCTTGCCAATTGTTAGTTACAAGTAAGTAGGTCATGCCCGTTATCATACCCAGAACCTTAAAGCCCTTTCCTCCGTGTTCATAAATATTGCATGGACCCTTATCTGTATGACCATAATTATAACCTTATTATAACATTATACTACGCAGGGTCGCTCCCCATTTTTATCTGAATAGTCAAGGAAACAAAGGCTGTGCATTGCAGTGATAGTTGAAGAGGAGGCAGGCAAACTTGGCATTAAACAAGGTCAATTTGATGCCTTATACTGTTATGCCTTTAAGATGCAAATATCATCCTGCATTTTTTACTGTGACTGGAATAGTTGGCTTTTAAATCAGTCGTGTTTAAATACCCAACTGATTTGTTTATTCCTTCAAACAATCCATTACTGTTTTACCAAATAATACCTCTTTTGTTAAGCTTCAGACCACTGGATATTTTCCCTGAATAAAGGCTTTCAACTATATTTCAAATTAAATTAGCATTTTCACATTTCATAAAACACTTTACAGTAAATCACTTCAAGAGGACAACCAACGTCTCAAAAAAGCCAAAAGCCACTTGTTGCAATTACATTAAAAAGAACCAGATATATTACCAGATGTAAATAAAGTATGTACCATAAATCGAGTAATCACAGTAGCTCACACTTTCAAATAAGACGCCCATTGACAAACCTCTCATCAGTCATTATGTATGCAGTAGCTGTTTGCAGACTCCCATCTCCTTTAAAAATGAAGCACATGGTAGGTTTCGAAATATATGTTTAACATAAAATACAGGCATCTGAAAAAAAAATGTGAAAGAGTTGTTATATAAATGTACTTCTAGATTGTCATCCTGTCCTGCCATACCAAAACCCGCTCTTTGACTTGAATGCATTTTAGGAAATCAGCCTAATGGATTCACCCCTGAAAAACAATCCATCTTGGCTTGAGACTGAGTCCAGTGTATTTGTAAATTACTATAATAAGTTATTGTTTATTTAACAAATGTACTGAAACGGAATAGGTCTAATGCCAAAGATTTGTAAAACTATTAATATCCACATTTTTTACTATTATTGAACGAGAGAGCAGGGGATGTAGATCTGGCCACCTAATAAACAGCCCAAGCCATTAAAAACCACTCACCTTCTTATCAGCTGCATGTTAACACACCTTTGGACTGTGACTAACTACACTGATGAATGGCCGTATGCAAAAACACCCCAGTCACTACAGTTGAAAGCTGGCAAAGATGCAGATGATTATATAAGGCATACATCATAGTTTTAGCTGGAGCTGCTGCAGGCAGGTAGCAATTGAATTAAATGAAAACGCAGCAAATGTGCATAAAACATATTTGAGTGTACTTTATCCTTTCTTGTGATTTAGAGAGTTACAAGGGTCTGTTCCCTTAAAGGTACTGTCAATGCAGAATATAATTCCACATTGCACAGTGATTTCATGTATCTTATATGCCTCATTAGCTCTCTCTTTTCAGGCAGTGGCTTTCTCCTGACTTCAAGGGACTTCAGAAAGCAGCAGGAAGAACATATAAACGCATAAAGAATATCCTGAATGTTAACCAACAGGGATCCAACAGAGGTATTGAAATGTGCAGGCCTTGTATAAATGCTTTTAGATTTGTTATGCTGTGTGCACCTTAATTTAAAGCACTTTTTACAGCATAACCTTACATTGTGTGCTAATTTGTAAGTCTCATACCCCACCAGAACAGATATTTCTTAGTGAGAAAGCATGCGTGTAATAAATATATTATTAAAGTAACAGTAAGTGAGATTACCAGAACATTAAAATTAAAATAGAGAAATTACAATTAACAATGACTCACCCTAAATCCATAGATCCCCTTCACATGATGCAATCTCTATGAAGGAAGGAAGGAAGGAAGGAAGGAAGGAAGGAAGGAAGGAAGGAAGGAAGGAAGGAAGGAAGGAAGGAAGGAAGGAAGGAAGAATAAAGGTCTCAGTAGAGTTTTTATTTATCTGCTTCAGTACATTGGAACACAATCATTCACAACCTCAAGCACCTGGGGAAAGATGCTTAACTACCTTTTAAAGGGATGTATCTGGTGGGGGGATGTTAATACATCATCCTAACTTTTTTAATAAACCTAGATGGTTCCATTCCTTGGTGATGTCAAGTTCGGAAATAGGTCAAACTACATTAACCTTCCAATGAAGTAAAAAGAGTTTAGCTGGAATTGTAGCTAATACATCGCTATCTCAGGGTGATCAGAGAGCTCACCCTCAGGCAGGTTACATCCTGTCTCTGTTCAATCCTTCTGTAAAAATGGAAAAGTGCAGAATTCATTTTGAGCTTTTATCCCCCAATCTAACTCAAACAAAGTTAGACCAGTCTATATAAAAAAATATATATTGTTTAAGTTTTCAAAGCAAAATAACCATAATTAACAGAAAGTAATCATGAACATTGAAGTACAGTATTTGCCTATTTTAGGATGTAGTGTTTAGATAAAGTAAATATACTACAGTTTTATTCAGTCTTCTTAATCAGCAAGGAGGCTGAAGTGGTGACGTGACCCTCGTACTGGGACCTCCAATTGGATAGAAATATATAGGAACAACTGATTTTAAAAAAGATATCCTAAATGTCTGTTAAAGTTTAATAGCATTACAATTAGTGATAACCAAGACGATTGAATTTTGAGAAATGTTATCAATCATCTGATTTTGATTTGGCTAATAATATTTGTAATCTGATACGCGTTGAACTGCTATTTTTGACTGTGTCATTTGCAGTAACCTGTGGAGACCTACATGTGAGTGAAGTCCGGTGTAGCATGAGAAACTGCACCCCATGAGATTGTGCGGGCCTTTCTACGCTGTTGGCTCCTAGCTGGTCTGACCAGCATCTCCCAGCTCCTAACTGGTCTGACCAGCTTACCAGCTCTTGCTGGTCTGACCAGCGTCTCCCTGCTCCTACCTGGTCTGACCAGCGCCTCCCTGCTCCTAGCTGGTCTGACCAGCATCTCACAGCTCCGAGCTAGTCTGACCAGCATCTCCCAGCTCCTAGCTGGTCTGACCAGCTTACCAGCTCTTGCTGGTCTGACCAGCGTCTCCCTGCTCCTACCTGGTCTGACCAGTGTCTCCCAGCTCCTCCCATTCTGAAAATAGGGTTCTGATGTAAATTCTTCCTTTGTAAATTTTGACAATTGTATGCAATGTCTTTTATCTGAAAAATCACTGTTGATTTCCTTAACAATTATTAGCAACATACTGAAAACATACTTAATTTGAAAAAAAAGATTGTCCTGGCATAGCTTTTGATATATTAAAGGAAGTTTAATATCCATGATACAGAATGTGACAATATTAGCAGGATATACAACTGGGAGAAAAATTCCCATTCAACAAATTAATGATTATTATTCCTCCAGACAGTAGTTTTATGTAATGTGATGTCTGTTCTTTATCATTTGGTATCTGTTATTTGTTCTACATGAACTAATTTGCTTTAGTTTAAAAAAAGGCATGTCACAAAGTTAATTACCATTGGATTATAGAGTTTGGTTTGCAGTAATTCCTGCACCCCCTCAGAAAATGTGTTTTAATAGCTATGAAATAGTGCACCCCCGTACAGCGGCAGAGATAAAGGACAGCAGATTAAGGACACTGGCTGTTTTGTGGCTGTTCTGTGGTGTTGTGTTGCTATTATCTATTATGGATTCTGAAAGATGTGTTATGTCCTGTAATAGTTGTAAAATGTATACTTTGGTTAATACTATTCATTTTAAGGAAGATTTTATCTGCCAGAAATGTCTTCTTTCACTGACTCTAATGCAAGAAATTACCAAACATCACAAGCAAATAGAAATTCTCAGAAACATATACAAAACTGAGCAGTTCTTTGAAAATAGTTTTAATCAAATTGACAATACCACCTGGCTGGTTCTTGACTCTATAAAAGAGACTGCAAGTGTCCAGGATCCTAACCCTGTGAATACGCCTGTTTTAAATAATCCTGATCTTAGCCTTGTGAATGTGTTTGCTGTAGGCGACACATCTAAGTTATTGCAAGATCACGGCTGTGTTGAGGGACTTGAAATAAGTAGGGATTGGGTGACTGTTAGAAAAAACAGGACGGGAAGGCAGAGTGGTCAAGATACTATTACTAATGAGATAGACTTATCAAATAGATATCAAGTACTGGGCACAGAAAACTGTGAGAACTGTGAAATGGGCGAAATTAGGAGGGAGGTGCTGCTCGTGCGTGACTCAGTATTAAGATGCGTTGATAGTGATTTCTGTCGTAAAGATCCCCTCCACAGGGTTGTTACTTACCTCCCTGGTGCTAAAGTCAGGGACATTGAGTCGAGAATATCCAGCTTATTAAAAGTTCATAAAACAGAGCCTGTGGTAATTGTACAGACTGGAACAAATGATATATGGGACAGAAAATCAGAGGTATTGAAAGAGAATTACAAAGCACTAATTAAGAAACTGAAAGAATCAGGAAGCAGAATCATGCTGTTGAGTATATTACCTGTTATTGGTAAGGGGGGTGAACACTTTAGTAGAATTAAGGCTATAAATACTTGGCTGGCTGGCTGGTGTGCAAAAGAAGGGTTATAAATAACTGGGACTGCTTTTATGGGAAATCTAAGTACTACAAGGGGCAAGTAGATTAGCTGCTAACATTGAAAATCATTTAGTAAATTATTTAAACCAGACCAGGAACCGGGGAGGGGAGGTTGTTTACAGAGGGCTGCTGTGAAACAAAACAGAAAAGAATCAAAATTCTCATATCTAACCAGGTTTATTACCCACTGCTATTACCACTCAGCAGATTCAGAGGTGTATGTTCTAGTAATTTGTTAAACATCTCCGTTACCGCTGTTAAACCACATGCTCCTGAAAATACTATTTTACATCTGGCTTTATTTAATGTTAGATCTCTGTCAAATAAAGTGCCCCTGATCAGTGAATTCATCACGAATTATAACGCTGATCTTTTATCCTTAACTGAAACTTGGCACAGAGTTGAGGACATGTTTCTTTGATCGAGGCTTCTCCTCTAAATTACTCTTTTCTTCAGAGTGCTCGTCTTACTGGTCGGGGAGGTGGACTTGCCACTTTCTTCCACACTGAACTTAAAATCAAACAAGAAATCTTGAAGGGATATTCATCCTTTGAATTACTAATACTAATTATTGATAACAAATTACCTGTTCTTATTGTAATTGTATATTGTCCACCTAAGTTTAATTATTAATTGTTTAATTTTTTTTGACTGAATTTGGTGTTTTGTTTTGTTTTTCTATATTGTCTGTTAACTATGATAGGGTTCTTTTATTGGGTGACTTTAATATCCATGTGGACATTGATACTGATTCTAATGGTTCAGAATTTTTGAAGCTATTGGATTCCCTAAATTATGTACAGCATGTTAGAGGTCCTACTCATAATCGTGGGCATACTTTAGATCTAGTGATTTCTCGTGGTTTGGATGTTCAAAATATAGTAACATCTGACTTTTCTACTTCTGATCAGCTTGCAATTCATTTTGAGTTTAAAATACCATTAATTGTAAAGAGCCAGGCTTGTATAATTAAAACTCAGGTAGTTAACTCATTAACTGCTACAAAGTTTTGTGAGGCATTTCATTTATTGCCAGTTGCTCAGTCTGTATCATTAAATGAGTTAGGTGACACCTATACACCTCCATGACTAACATTTTTGATACTATAGCTCCAGTTAAAACACAGAGGGTGTTTTCCCTCTTCACTTAAGGTTGTAGTGGTTAAACCCCTGCTGGGATCAATAAGCTATGAACAACCAAACAAGCAAGATGGGCTGAATGGCCTCCTCTCGTTTGTAAACTTTCTTATGTTGTTATGTTCTTTAAAAAGTAATTTGGATCCTACAGTTATTAACACCTATAGGCCAATTTCCAATCTTCCATTTTTAGCCAAGGTCTTGGAGAAAGTTGTTGCCAATCAATTACTCCAATTTTTAGCTTGTAATGCTTTATTTGAGAAATTTCAGTCTGGATTTTGATCTGCACATAGCACTGAGACGGCTCTTGTTAGGGTAATAAATGATCTTTTGATAAGCTCTGACTTTTGATAAGCTCCGATTTTAATTCTTCTTGATCTTAGTGCTGCCTTTGACACTGTGGACCATTCAAATTCTATTAAACCGGCTTGGGAGTTTAGTGGGTTTGGCAGGTGGTGTCCATTCTTGGGTTAGGTCTTATCTTTCTGATAGGTTTCAGTACGTTTCTGTCAGGGAGATGAAGTCTGATTTGTCAGAGGCTGTCTGTGGTGTTCCTCAGGGTTCTATTTTAGGTCCCCTGTTGTTTTCATTATATATGTTGCCATTAGGTGATCCGTAGTCATGGAGTGAATTTCCATTGTTACGCAGATGATACTCAGCTGTACTTGTCTTTCAATCCAGACAATCCCTCTACTGGGGCTCTATTAGCTGCTTGCTTTGCGGACATAAAGTGTTGGATGTCACAGAATTTTCTGATGTTGAATTCTGATAAAACGGAGGTCATGCTTTTGGGTTCACAGTACTAATTAAAAAATGCTGATTTATAAAAAATAGATATTAGCCCCCTTTCCTCAGAACTAAAACTTGAAGCAAGAAATTTGGGGGTAATTTTTGATCCTGTTCTATCATTTATGTTTTTATCATTTGAGAAATATAGCTAGACTTAGATCTATTATTTCTGTATCTGATGCTGAGAGGTTAATGCATGCCTTTGTTTCATCGAGAATCGACTATTGTAATGCCCCTTTTTTCTTGGATTCCAAAGTATTTGGTGTCTCGCTTGCAGCTTATTCAGAATGCTGCTGCAAGAATTCTAACTAAAACCAGAAAAGGTGAACATATTACTCCTGTCTTGGCCTCTGGGTGTTCTTGCGTAGGAGACCACAGTCACAAATGTGGCGTAGGCAGGGGGGCGTGGCCACTGCGTGTTCGATGTGTGTGTGTGTGTGTTCTGTGATTGGTTGTTTATGCTCTGTTAATGTTCATTGTTAGGCATGCTGGACCTGCATGGCGGTGCTGGTAACCTTCATCCTAGCCGGCTAAAGGACGCTCACAGAAGTGTTTCCGTAAAGCGCACTGTCAGGTCTGTGATCTTTCATGTGAACAGCACCTGAGAGTGGAAATAACTGTATGGGGGCTGATTGGCTGAGGGACAATAGCAATGTATCTGTTCATGATTATCTGTTCAATCTAACTGTTCAACTCCACCAAACAAGGGCGTTTATCCACTTTTTTATTTACCACTACACCACTGATTAGCACCCAGGTATTTACAAGAGCTGTTGATCCCATACATTCCTAAACGGAACCTTAGATCTCAGGATGCAGGGCCCTTGGTTATTCCAAGTGTAAATACAAATAGTATGGGAGGAAGGGCCTTTTCTTAAAAGGCTCTGACATTATGGAACGCTCTGCCTTTTTTGTCAGAGAAGCTAAGAGTCTTGTGAGGGTCTGGAACCAACTCCCCTGTAATGTTGTTGAAGCTGACACCCTGTGATCCTTCAAGAAGCTGCTTGATGCGATTCTGGGATCAATAAGCTACTAATAACCAAACGAGCAAGATGGGCAGAATGGCCTCCTCTAGTTTGTAAACTTTCTTATGTTATGTTCTTGCTGTTTTTAAGTCAAGTTTGAATACTTACTTATATACACAGGCTTTTTTTTTATAGTGTTTTTATTATTATTATTATTATTATTATTATTATTATTATTATTTATTTATTTATTTATTTATTTATTTATTTATTTATTTATTTATTCCATATACATGATTGGAAATGTATTTACTTTTATTTAAAATAGTTTTTTTTCTTTTAATCTTTTTTATGCTATTTTAATGTTTTGTTGTGCTGTGTGTATTATGTTTTCTGTAAAGCACATTGGGGTCTATGATGTAAGGTGCTTGTGACAGAAATATAATGAATCTTGGTGTTAAATCTCCTCCGACCTGTGAGGGCTAAGCAGCGAGGACAGAGTTCTTTGACGGCTGGACTGACAGTTCTTTCCCGGTCGGAAGTCGGCCAGTCTGGAAGAAGGCGAGACTCCGTTGCAAGAATGTATTGACCCGGAAGGTGAACAATGTAGCAGCCGCTGATTGTAAAGGCAGCTGCATTCGTTTACCAAGGGGTCATGCATGACAGCATAAAAAGGAGATGGAGACTCGTAATCAGTTCCTTCGTTTTTGGTTATTAAGAAGTGACCTGGAAGGACCGGTGTTTTTTTGGTGAAAATTGTGAGTGTTTTTCTTGTTCTGTCTATTTGTTTGTTTGTAATCACTAGACAGCTAACACGTTCTGGAGCTGTCACCAGAGGCCAGCATAAATACTTTCCCAAGAGCAATGCCTTGATGTTATACAAATGCATCAGAAATTGGATTCAAAGAGCCTGTTTCCAAGCAACCAAAAAAGAGACTTTATTCAACAATGAAAATGATTCTAGTTTTCAGATATGCTGAGGCAAACAGGCAGAGAACACAATACTGTATGAAAAATGTTGACAAAAAAGAGTTAGGGGTGAACTGATATGATTAAGGGATAAAAAAAAAATTCCCACAGGGTAAACACCAGGCATGCCAAAAGCAAGTTTGTTGTTTTGACCAATGGGGAACATTTTCAGCTAACTAACAAAACCTAGGCATGTTTCATTAACATATTGTGTGATAGCTTGCCTAACATTTATAAAGGTAGCAATATGGCACAACCAATATTATTACAGGTCCCGCATTAAATCTATTGAAGACCTTCTTTGTTGGTATTTTATACTTCAGTTGGTCATAGGCAGATACAGTGGCTCTCAAAAGTATTCACCCCTTTGAACTTTTCCACATTTTACTGTGTTACAACATGGAATAAAAATGGATTTAATTAGTTTTTGCCACTGATAAACACAAAAAAAGTCCATAATGTCAAAGTGAAAAATAAAATCTACAAATTGTTCTAAATTAATTACAAATATAAAACAGAAAATAAGTGATTGCATAAGTATTCACCCCCTTTACTATGACACACCTAAATAAGCTCTGGTGCAACCAATTGTCTTTAGAAGTCACATAATTAGTTGAATAGAGTACACCTGTGTGCAATTAAGGTGTTTCACATGATTTCAGGTTAAATACACCTGTCTCTGGTAGGTCCCACAGTTGGTTAGTACATTTCCTAACAAAAACTACATCATGAAGACGAAGGAACATTCAAAGCAAATCCGGAATAAGGTTCTTCAAAAGCACCAATCAGGGGTAGGATATAAGAACATTTCCAAGGCATTGAATATCCCCCAGAGCACAGTAAAGTCCATTATTAAGAAATGGAGAGAATGTGGCACAACTGTGAATCTGTCTAGAACAGACCGTCCTTAAAAACTGAATATCCGGGCGAGAAGGGCACTAGTCAGGGAGGCCACCAAGAGGCCTATGGCAACTCTAAAGAAGTTAGTCTTCCACAACTGACCTGGGAGACACTGCATACGGCAACAATAGCCCAGGTGCTTCACAAAACTGGCCTTTATGGGAGAGTGGCAAAAAGAAAGCCATTGTTGAAAAAACTCGCATCAAATCTTAGCTAGAGTTTGCCAGAAGGCATGTGGGAGACTCTGAGACCAAGTGGAAGAAGATTCTATGGTCTGATGAGACCAAAATAGAGCTTTTTGGCAACACTAAGCGCTATGTTTGGCGCAAGCCTAACACCGCACATCATCCTGAGAACACCATCAATACCGTGAAGCATGGTGGTGGCAGCATCATGCTATGGGGATGCTTCTCTGAGTCAGGGCCTGGAAAGCTCGTGAAGATAGAGGGCAAAATGGATGCAGCAAAGTACAGAGAAATCCTGGAGGAAAACCTGCTGAAATCTACAAGAGACCTGGGACTTGGGAGAAGATTCATCTTCCATCAGGACAATGACCCCAAACATACAGCCAAAGCCACACTGGAGTGGCTTAAAAACAAAAAGGTCAATGTCCTGGAGTGGCCCAGTCAAAGCCCGGACCTCAATCCAATTGAGAATATGTGGAAAGAGTTGAAAATTGCTGTTCATCAAAAGGTCCCCATCCAACTTGACGGAGCTTGAGCAATTTTGCAAAGAATGGGCAAAAATTGCAGTGTCCAGATGTGCAAAGCTGGTAGAGACTTATCCAAATAGACTCATGGCTGTAATTGCTGCCAAAGGTGCCTCTACCAAATATTGACTCAAGTGGGTGAATACTTATGCAATCAATTATTTTCTGTTTTGTATTTGTAATTAATTTAGAAGAATTTGTAGATTTTATTTTTCACGTTGACATTATGGACTTTCTTGTGTTGATCAGTGGCAAAAACTCCTAATTAAATCCATTTTGATTCCATGTTGTAACACAATAAAATGTGGAAAAGTCCAAGGGGGGTGAATACTTTTGAGAGCCACTGTATATCAAAGGCACCACTTTAAATACGCTAGCACTTGATTAGCCCAATAGTCCTAGCAGCAATCAAACCATGTGACCTACAGGAAAACATCTAGCAGTTTGTCTATTATGTTGTCTCTTAAATATTTGCATATCCTGAAATAACAACAAACAACAACAAAAAATCATCAGCACCATCAATAGAATAATATTAAGACATAGGTAAAGGGAAATTGATTTAATAGCATTCGTTAGGACTCCTTAAAACCACATCACAGATCAGTCAATAATCTTAGGATGTATTTGTAGACAGATTAAAAAAAAAGGAAAGCTAAGGAATGCGTATTGGAAACAAAACCTTTTATTCACCCACTACAAAAGTGGTCCCTCTAGAGGTGCATTTTACAAAACTGTGTAATAATAATAATAATAATAATAATAATAATAATAATAATAATAATAATAATAATAATAATAAATAATAATTTCATTGTTATGGTGTTTAATTTGGATACCTTTACAGAATAGGTTGGTTGGGGAAAGTAAATAAAAACTTACTTCTGGTATATATATATATATATATATATATATATATATATATATATATATATATATATATATATATATATATATATATATAGTATATATTTTTTTTCCAATTTAGTGAACATTAGTGCCCTCTAGAGGCTTATGATCAAATGTTAGCCGCAGTTTGTACAATACCAGTCTTGTTTTTGTTTTATATTATAATTCATTTTTAATATACCTTTTCATAAAACATTTAAATATCTCTTAGCAGTTGTTTGGCTCACCTGTGCCTCTTTGGGATACACCACAGATGTATTTGTGACAGGGTACAGGTCAATCTAATCATTTCCTTAGTGCCTATTAAAATAGTTTTCCTTTCCTATTGAAGCAGTTATACATTCAAACTTAAAGTAAAACGTGTTAAAACAGTGTTGTAGTGAGCTATAATAGCAGGAACCCATCTAACCTTCTTCGCTATAAAATGTGTATCTATCTATTTATCTAACAATATATACATAGTTAAAACTGTATTTCCCTGTGTTTGTTTTGGTACATTATTTTTTCCATACTGTTTCCCCAAATAGACACCTGCTGGAAATCATCTTTTATTCAGAATATTTAGTTTTCTTATCTAAAGAATTGCTTGTGCAATTGTGATGCAACTTGCTAAGGACACTGTGCTGAATAATCTTAAACCTAACAGAAAAAGATAACCGCATTAGAATAAAAGAACATTTACAAAACACAAGAGAGCTTTTGGCCCATCAGTGCTCATCCATATCCTATTATCTGATTTATCTCCAGTTGGGTTGAGACGGATCCCATTGATTCAGCATCAACAACATGGCTAGGTAACCTATTCCATCCCCTCACCACTCTCTGGGTAAAGAAGTGTTTCCAGCTTAAAGAAAGAGGTTTCAATCATCCTCTGTTTTATCTTTGTTCAAGCTAAATAAATAACAGGTTTCCTCAACCAATCCTCATTCCTTTAAACCCTGGGATTAGTCTGTTTTCTCTTCTCTGGACTCTCGAAGGCCACAATGTATTTTGTAATGCATTGCTGAGGATGACAGTTAAACGGCAACCTCTTTTTCTATATATATAGAAAGCCATATAGGTAAACAGACTCAATAATCTGGTACTTTGCAACTCCGTAGACTTCAGTGACTTTGATCCCAATCTCACCCTGAAAACTCAAGAGAGGAAACAGATCATAAAACAAATCAAGGACTTCACAGCAGATTTATTTGCTTAATTTTCAGTGACAGCAAAGTAGGTCATAAACATCTTCTAGCTTCGATGGGAAGAACAACATTTGTTTTATACTGCATAGAAAATATTACACTGGTGTCCATGAAACATACCTTAGGCCATCAGATCCTTCTGTAAATGATGAGAACAAGGAAATCACAGCATGATGTTCAGACACTGTCAGATCTTTAGGTGTAGACATTCAGGGTCAGATGCATAAAACTCTGTCGTGCTAGTTTAGACCAGAGTCATAAAACACTGTTGTTGAAATTTAAAATGGTGGTGGGTGCTGAAAGTCAGAAGTATTTGTACAATGGGATAAATATGTGAACAATAAAGTAAAGGAGGGTATATTTTTTAAGGCTGCCACATTAACGTTTATTATAAATATTTTTTTTAAAAACTCAACAACAAAATGTAAACAATGGAGGGGTCATCCACAGCAGAAATTGTATATATATATATATATATACTGTATACTCACAGTCCGGCTAAGAGAACACCCGTCAGGAAGCAAGTGAAGCAAGGTTTTTATAATCGAAGTGTTCTCTAAGACTGAGTTAGCCACCGGACACTATATGAATCAATAAATAAATAAATACATGCATATGTATTACTTGTCATGATGCACGTGTTTCAACATGTGAAATTAACTGAATAAGTAAAAGCAAAACAATAGATAAGTGTATGTTAATAAACTATAATAATAAAGTAACAGACAAACTAACGTTAATAAAACTAAAGCAAAACAGCATGGTGTCACGGATAGCTTGGGTGGTGACGTCAGGTCAGGAAGACAGACACAGACAGCTCTGGGGTATGAATGCGCTGCTTGCTCATTTTAATTATAAATCAAAAGATTTAACAAAACAGAAACACTTTATAAAACAAAAAGGCATGTTGACCAAAACAAGTAGACAAACAAATAATAACTAAAACATGTATTGTACTGGTGTTGAACCAGCATGCGTAGCAATTGTTTCTTTAGATTTATTATTTTACATTCTCTCTCTCTCTCTCTCTCGCTCTCTCTCTGTCTCGCTTTCTCTCTCTCTCTCTCTAGCTCTCTCTCTCTCTGGCGCTCTCTCTCGCTCTCTCTCTCTCTCACTCCTGTTCTCCAATCCTGAACACTCTAACCTCGCTCAGCCACAGCTGCAGGTCTTTTATATTGTGGCCGAGGGGTCAACTGGATATCAATTACCTAATTTACTCGGTATGGGTTTTATCATATGCGTGGTCAACAGCCAGTTTATCAATAAGCACTCGCTGTTGACCACGCATTCTCATGATTTTATCTGGATGGGGCATGTTAACCCCATCCAGGCTGTAAACAATAATGAAACTGCATGTTTTTCCAAAATATGTTTAAAATAATAATATAACAAATAATATAATACACACAGAGGCGGGTTGTACCCCGTCACACATAGTCAAAAAGCTTAAATCACTATGTACTATGAAATTAGCTGGCGGGTGTGTTTCAGTCTATCACAATGGCAGAGGCAAATATAATGGGTGTTAAGGTTATCGTAACATTAATTAACTAACTGTCAAACTAATTTAACAAGACATGCACATTATTTAACACAATGGTGACACAACTTACCAGAACGGGATACACCAAATTGCTCGGTAGCTTGTGTCTGACTCAAGTTTTTTTCAAGAGCTTGAACAATTTCCAACTTTGGGCCGGACCAAATCAAACCCCAATCGCTCTTGCGAAAGAGTGTTTATGCGATAATATCGCTAGTTTCCATATTGCATTTTCTTTATCCTGAAAACCAAAACTAGCCATTTCCAATCCGCAGAAGGGATGGAGAGAAGTTTCGCAGGAGTAGGATGGACCGCCGAAAGCAACATGAAAACAGCTGTTGAGCAAACCCCAGCCGGTATTTGTGACATTTTGAAGGGGCAGAAACAAGGCGGTAACATGCGAAAAGGCAGGCAAAGGCAGCTACTGCAGAAAAAGAAAAAAGAAAATCTGTGTTGTACTACTGTTTTGTTTGAATATCAGTGAATGCTATTACATACAACTACTACTAGTAGTAATAATAATAATAAATATGTTTATTAATAATAATAATAATAATAATAATAATAATAATAATAATAATAATAATAATAATAATAATCTGTTTTTATTTTTATTGTGTAAAATATTGAAAAATACGGACTCAAGTTTGAAAGAAAACACACGCACACACACTTGGCAATTACCTCGTTTCCACGACGTCTGCAGCATCGTGCTGCATTGTTCTGTCACTGTTATGAAAGCGTGCCACATTGTTTTCATGATTTTTGTAAAAATCAATACCGTGCCCTGGCTTGTGTCAGCAGAGCCCTGTTGTGCCCAAGGCTGTATAGTAGGCTATAACTGCATTGCCGCTGCCAGCGATGCCACGGGCAGAGTTGCCCCTGCTGGAGTGCCCCGCACCACTGTCAGCATTGCCGCTGTCAACATTGCAGCTGCCAGCATTGCCACCACCAGAGTTGGCCCTCCTGGAGTGCCCTGCATCGCTGCCAGCGTTGCCACGACCAGCATTACACCCTGGCAGTAGGAGGAGGTGAGGAGACCTTCACCACAGCCCCAAGCACCAACCCACCCACTAGAGTCCATGTGGGGAGGGATGGACGAGGGGAGTGGGGTGGTGTTTAAGGTGGGGTGGGTGGCCGATGGTGGCCATGTGTGCTGCGCAGATAAGGGGAGGCATGTGGCAGCATGGCAGGGTGACAGCCCTGCCGGTGCATGGGTGTGTGGGGGGAGTGTTGGGTGGCAGGGAGGGGGTTACATTCCTCCCTGCAGAAACATGTGGGGATGTATAAATAGGGTGATGATGGGTGTTAGTGGTGTTGTGTGTGTATATTTTGTTTTTGTATGTAATGTAAATAAATGTGTGTGAGCGCTTAACTAGCATTTCTGGTCTCTGAGTCTCCTTGCCGACACGACCCTGTCACAACAATATATGTAAGTCCACAATTGTATCAGAAAAGGGTTAGAATTAGGGTTAGGGTTAGTGGGTGTTGGTTTAAGTTTAGAGTTAGGGTTAGGGATAGGGTTATATCATGCAAAAAATGGACACATTAAGAACATTGTAACTATGCATAATAACATAATTATGTGTAAGTACATATGTATTTACTAAGTATCTACTATGTAAATACAGAGTAATTAGAGACACTTTATGTAAAGTGTTACCTCCATTTTATAAGCACAATAACACAATGCAGGGTGTCTGGCTGTATGAAGATCTACACACTTCTTGGGTGAGTTGTAAGGCACAAGGGTAAGACATCAAGAATTCAAGTTAGTGATGGAGATTTCATAACTCCATTTCAGAATCAGATAAATAACGTTGTTAAATAAATGATATGCTTCGGACCTCTTTTTACAATTTTGCATTGTTGATCATTGCTTTTATGATCTGGCCAAAGCACTGGGTCATGGTAACATGCTGATATCTGCTGTGCTAGCCACAGCATGATGTGACATGATTTTACAGATACGGAATTGTGCGCAAACTAGAAGAACGTTACTCACTGACATTTCAACAGAGGCAGTGTATCTCACTTGTGTTCACACAAAATCGAACTGGCTGACCCGGAACCTACTCTCTTGATCACTTTTGTGTGGCGACGCAAGTAAATTCCAGGTCAGTAAGTTTGATTTTTTTTTTTTTTTAATACAGCAAACGATATCTCTTTCATGGGCAGCAAAGCATAAACACAAGAAACAGGAAGAAGAAGAATGCAAGTGGCAAAGGGGGGTGTGGCAGAGTGTCCCACCCCTATATATATATATATATATATATTTATTATTATTTGTATTTTTGTTTGCGGCGCAGATCAATGCACCGCGTATTTGTTATTGTTTTTATAATTTAAAAACCCTGTGAGGATGCGTGACTGATCAGCTAGTGATTTATTTAGCTGACAGTCACGTATCCTTAGTAAACTCGTGCAGACGGTGACCATCTCCCGAGTTAATTCATTGATTAATTGTCGCTAATCGGGAGATGGGTCACTGTATATAAACCTGCAGCGCTCTACCCTCTGCGGAGCGCGGGGAGAGCTAACGAAACTTACAAATAACGGCTAAGCGTGCTGGTTTACACCAGCACGATAGTTATTTGTTTGGCCAATGCGCCTTTTTGTTTGTTGTTTTGTTGTTGGTTTAAACCTTTTGTTTTGGTTTATCATTTAATAAATGCGCTGAGCGCCGTAGCGTTCAGTTCCACCATTCCATCCATTGCCTTTTGTTTACTGTTACTTCCTGGTCCGTGACATCACTAGTCACACGCCACTCAACAGCTGCTCGGTCACAGGGGCATTAGAAATATTTTTACAAATTGGTGCTGAAAGCCCTGAGCCGCCGAAAACCTTATCCCCGACCCTGAAGAAAGAGTATTTTCTTAAACGAAGCGTGTCGAAAAAAACACCTCCGATCAACAGCAAAGCGAGGAAAGGTCACTGCCTTTGCTGTATTGACAATTGAGAAAGAAGCCACATTAAACTGCATTTGGCTTAAGGTTGGCAACTGTCCATTAAGGCCAGTCAGTATTTTAACACTAAAACATATAAAAAAATGTCAGTGATTTTGAATCGAAATAAATATGGTATATTTGTATTGCTTGCGGCTTTCCCAATCAGCTCAAAAGATATATACCTACACCTTATGTGATGGCAGTGAAAAGCATCAAAAGAAGAATACCAATTAACATTAAAATTATTAAAATTAGTATAAGCCTTCTTCAACCAAGTAAGTAAGCAAAGCATAGTGAGCTCGGGAGACACCGTCCAACTTGTAATGCTTTTTTTGTTATTGGAAATATGCTGGATAGCTCAGGTAGAATTTATTCAATAACAAGTGACTGATTAACTTGACAGATCTTAGATGGCTGATGAAAACTGGCACAAAACTGTGCTCTTGTATACACCTAGTGGTGAGCCATGTTTCCTACACTTGCCAAGGTTGCCAATAATATTATTATTATTATTTATTTCTTAGCAGACACCCTTATCCAGGGCAACTTACAATTGTTACATGATATCACATTATTTTTACATACAATTACCCATTTATACAGTTGGGTTTTTACTGGAGCAATCTAGACAAAGTACCTTGCTCAAGGGTACAGCAGCAGTGTCCCCTCACCTGGGATTGAACCCACGACCCTCCGGTCAAGAGTCCAGAGCCCTAACTGACTTTGCCACACAGTACTACAGAATTAGAACAAGTTTTTTTTCTCAGATGAACCTTGTAAAAACAGACATAAGAAATCAATTGTCTGCAGACATTCTGAATGGAATTCTGACAAGACTGCTGTTAAAAACAGAACCAGCTTCAGATCAACGATTCAGTCTGCAAATGTGTCCCTGTATGTCCATAAGAAGTAAATAAGGCCTAAAGAAATGTAAGTAATAAAAAAACTAGACTATTTTATAATGTATTTTTATTTGTTTCTATTTGTTTGTGTTTTTTTTAATGATGTCAGTAAAAGAAAAATACAGGGTCAGTAAAAAAAGGCCACTGTAAATCTGTATGTCAGTAAAAACAAAATGACAAGGTTGGCAACCCCCTGATTTGAGTACACGACAATGTGCAGGTGTGTTTGTTTATTTTTGTGGACTATGGGGGACCTACAATTAATGGACAAAAATGTAATCACTCTCCTATATAGAAGTAACATGTGTTTTTTTTTTTTTAATTGGATAACAACATGGTACTCTTGTCCCTATATGAACTGTTGTATTTTTATTCAGTAAATCGTGAAAGGTGATTATCAAGCTCTGCTATGGAATTTGAGGCAGGCTTCAGGTTTTTCCGAATTTGTTGTGAAATGTGTTTTGCACACCACTCTCAATTGAACTGTTTCTGGCAGATTCAGTCAGTTGTTAAGCAATCGTTCAGTTCAGAGCAGTGTGTGAAATTTTCATCATAATTAATAACTAGAATTCGGCATAATTGACTGTTTCTGATCAAAACTATGTATAATAACTTAAAAACGAAAATGATACCTTTTGCAAATTGGTGGAGCGAGGTAAGCTAATATATACATATACATAGTCGTATGTTTGTTGTTATTCATATAAGAAGATATGGGCCCAGAAGTGTATGTTTGTCTAGGGCCGTGATGGGTTAAACCGGCCCTGATTGTAAGTAGCAAAAAAACAAACAAGTTCAGCCAACAGTGGCTAAAAGAATTTCCCTGGGTTAAGTTTGACAATGTTAAAAAAAAAAAAAAAATCCATGTTTTACACATTTTGTCAAGATGCAGGGGAACTGATGGCTGGCAAGACTTCATTTTTAACAGGGAGCCAGAAGTTAAAACATGAAAATATATTAAAACATAATGCTTCAAAACAGAGGCATATATCCAGAAACATCAGACAGACCATCAAGCTACCATAAACAGGCAAGCAGCACGTTCTGAGGAAGATGTCCATTATAATTTTGTTGATGCAAAAGTATTGAACTGCGCAAGTGTTATGTAAGAAAGGAAGGAAAAAAAGATTTGTAGATAGCAAAATTGTTTTGTGCGCGAGCCCCTACATTTTTCAGTGGGGGCCTACATTTTTTAAATTTGCCTAAAAATAAGTTAGTGTAGAGCCCTGCCTACACCAGGTTTCTGTTTTATACCTACTGTACCTATGCTTAATATTAAAAATGCTTTGATTGCGCGTTTGTTACGTGTTTGTTGTGGTTGTTTTGTTTTATTATTGCTATTACTTATTGGACACTATTATATTAAATCCCGCTAATAATTGTTTTGTCGTAGCTCACTGGTGGATCGTGGAGCCCGTTGAGATCCACCACAGTGTTTGGTGTATTGGCCACCACTTGTTTAGGGTAAGTTACCATATGCATTGCTTCTTGTGAGTGTTTTCACTTTTCAGCGTTGCTGGGATAATTCCGCTTCATTTTTCCTTTTCACGCTCCTACACTTTGGTAATTAAAGCACAAGCAACGGTCCACGCTAGAAGATGGGTTAATTTACTTGTTACATAAGGGGGTTGTTTTTAAGACTATACAATTAAATGCAATATGAAATTGAAGAGGCCTGTTCTATTACAAAAATAATCAAACAATTTAACCGGTCTATGTAATCACGTGTTAAAAAGGTATACCTTCATTTTTAATGTCAATGTTGTTTGTATGTCTTAAACACATTTACAATCTCCAGCAATCTCTGTTTTTTTCCTAACAGTCTTTTGTCAGGTCACACAGCTGTCAGTATTCGTAATGTAATTTCTTTCCCCTAATAGTCATGTGTGTTGTGCACTAGTAGGCAGCACTTCGGTCGGCAGAGTCCCCGGGCCTGAACTTGTCAAAAACGATATGCACTGCTCTTTGGGTTTACCTAGTCACCGATGACACTGCCATGTTTTCAATTTGTGCATATGTTAGAAAAATTTAAAAAAACAAACTGCCACCACGGTCGGCTGGGGGCCCCCTCGCTGCCTCGAGGCCCCATGTGATTGCATGGGTTACATGACCCTAACTCCGCCACTGCTTTCGGTCAACATCCTAAAGCTGCAGTTTCAAGAGCTGTTTCCTGAATGATCAGTGCTCTAGGAAATGTACAACCACACTCATTTCAAAATGCATACAAATATACCACTGGTCACTGTAACAATGGCTGGACTGACTTCTCTAATGGTATGTACGTGTTTCTTTTTTGCTTGCATAGCTATGTGCTTTATTTATTAAAACAAATAAACTATATGTCAATAACTTGACAATTACAAGCTGCCTTTTCAGATACACAATGTTTACCTGATTTTCAGTCACTGTTTTACATAAAATTTGGGACCACAGTAGATGTTTGTAGCCAAAGATTGTATGAATCTATCACAAATGTTATGTTGATGTCATCTTGCATATCAGTGCAAAAAAGTACAGGGTGCATTATGTATACAAGGTGACAACACAGCTGAAGTGGATAAAACTGTTATACCTATAGCTATAGCTAATATATCACAAGATTTTTTTAAGTTATGTGTTGCTTATTCTCTGCAGCAGTCTGCTGTTGCTATGGACACTTTATGACAGATCAGAATGTTTGATTCCACTCAAATAAGACAAATATTAACACACTGAGACAGATTCTCAAAGCTATCGTCATTTATTGTGCAAATGACGATTTGTAATAAGAGTTTTAAGAATCCAGACCGTACTTTTTGACAAAAAAGCTGCTTTGAATTTTAGTGCTGATAGTAAAAAGAGATGATCTAAGGAGGCTGTGTGGTCCAGTGGTTAAAGAAAAGGGCTTGTAACCAGCAGTTCCCCGGTTGAAATCCCACCTCAGCCACTGACTCATTGTGTGACCCTGAGCAAGTCACTTAACCTCCTTGTGCTCCATCTTTCTGGTGAGATGTAGTTTTAAGTGACTCTGCAGCTGATGCGTGGTTCACACACCCTAGTCTCTGTAAGTCGCCTTGGATAAAGGTGTCTGCTAAATAAACAAATAATAATAATAATAATAATAATAATAGCAACCTAAACTCACAAAATGAATAATACCCACCGTAACATACACATATATCTGTATGCAGGACATTTAGATGGAAGGAAAGGTTTGTAATCATATGTAATATCACTGACTAAAAGTTTTTTAAATACTACTGTTGTCTTAGAAGTTACTATAGTATTACAATGGCCACTTCGAAGTAGCAAGACTTTATGGGAGGTTATTTTAGTCCATTTTATTGTATAAGTTAGCTAAATTAGGTGATTTACGTACAATATGTAAAATAAACACAATGTTGATTCGTATTGTTCTTAATGTTCTGGGAGTATCCACACCTATCATCTGCTCTACAGCTACAATATTAGTCTTCCCGCTGAGGATTAGGTTTTATGTCTGTATGCTTCTGGAAGCACAGATTTTCCCAGAGATATTGCTTCTGGAACAAGTAAGAATGTGCATAAGGAAAACACAGGATACTAATAATAGATCCTACAATTAAACTGTAATTGCAAATGTAGTTGCATTGTAATAAAAGCGTAATTACAAGATACATTAGCAAGTTTCCTTCATTTTGCAATTAAACAATGTTGCTACATTGCAAATACCATCTGTACAATGACTGTGGTATTTAAGGGATAGCTGTGACATGGTTATTATTATTATGATTATGATTATGATTATTATTATTATTATCATTTCAGTAAATGTAACAATTGTTACCTTTCCGTCCTATTACCCTAATAAAACAGATTTAGGGACCTGATAACTCACAAGCCCCAAGGGCCAGAGCAGCACATTTATACACCTACTTTAACCACTCTGGGGTAACCCCTAAAGAGTAAAATTATAAGGTTTAGAACTAAATCAACCAAGGTTTAGAACTAAATCAACAGTTTATGATGTTATTCAGGATAAATGTGCCACGCTGGATTTTACCACAGAGTTCACCACAGCTCTGATTACAATGCACACGAGTAACTTTGCAGACACATGTCTGGCAATGATTTAAATCAACGTAGATAAACATTCCAGCTTCAAATACGCATGTTCATCCGTAGCACACTATCAGCAATCCTTGTACAAAACAATACAATAATTATGATTTTTACCCAACTTTAACATCTTTTTATATGAGCTTAAAACCACAGTGTCTTACTACTTCCGGGGAGAGAGAGCACACGCTTCAAATCAACCGTCCCTAAATAGCAGCACACATTTCTCTCTCTACCCAGAATGCACAATTAAATCTTTAGTTCATTCTGATTAGTTAATCAGAACAGCCCTAGTATTTACCTATCACTGCTTGAAGATACTGGAGGGGTCTATTTAATTGATCTTAACAGTGCTGGGTCTTAATACTGTAGCAATCTCAGTTAACTCAGGCAGGTTCATCACACAGAGCGAGGCAATCCACACACAGGAGGAGGGCGTGCGCGAACCCGAGACCTCTTGCACTAAAGCATAGCGCAGATACCGCTGTACAAAAGAGCCGGCTCCTTTGAAAGGAGCGTATATCGGGCTTATGTCTTTGTGTGTGATTACGTCACCTACCAGCCCTGCTGCTGCCTTCCCCCATGCATGCTACACTCTCCCCTGCCAGCCTCAAGTCCACCCTGGACTTGCTCACCAGGCTACAGTCCAACGAGTGCGTGCCGGGGTACCTGCGTTAACCGAGATCGCTACATTCTCCAGTAACGCAGGCAGGCGCATCACGCAGGGCGAGGCAATCCACACACAGGCGGAGGGCGGGTGCAAACGCGGGACCTCTCGCACTAAAGCATAGCGCCGATACCGCTGTACAAAAGAGCCGGCTCCTTTGCAAGGAGCGTATATCAGGCTTATGCCTTTGTGTGTGATTACGTCACCTACCAGTCCTGCTGCTGCCTTCCCCCATGCACGCTACAATACCATTGCCATTCAAATAAATATAAAATAAATAACATTTCTGGTGTGTCCCTACATTCCATTTCAAGAGATGTTTTCCGTGTCTCTCCGTTATGCATCCTCTAGAAGTGGAATACACACACATTGAAAGTGTGGCTGTGAACTTCAAGTGGTCAGTAATTGATGTTCATTAATAGCTTTGATTTTGTACAATATGACTAGCTGAGCTGTGTTTTTATTTGTTTTTTTAATAAAGCTGTTCTTTAGTGTTTGCATTTAGGCATTACTTGAGGGTGCTGTTTCATCGCTGAGATGGAGACTCAAAAATAGGATGTCTGGTTTTCTTTTTCTAAAAGGCGTTTTAACTGAATGACATGTAGTGTGTGAGTATAGAAACCCTTCTACTGTACTTTAGTATCTTTTAAACCTATCCTCTAAATAATTACATTTGGGTTAAGTCATCATGCTTGAAAATATATTGACAACTACGGCTCATACTATCCATTACAGAAAGCGAAGTGTCTTTCTTATGTTGGTGGTTAGTTCCACCACCAAGAATAACTCTGCACTGCTGAAATTCACAATGTGTGACATAAACAGGTAAAAAGTTTGACATACATAGTTTTCTTTCTTGCTCATAGAGGAACGTGGGAGGGGCCTGTACACAATAAGCTTTAGGTCAGTATGAGTCCCTTAGCAACTCGGACACGTCTTCTCTAGAACTGAGCCTGCAAGTCTTTTATTATTCAATGAGAGCCTGTCACTTCAAAATGGAGGGAAAGGGCCAGTATTCACCATGGAGAAGACCTGAAGACAGATTAGATGCTCACAGGTAGGCCCATGGTCATGTTGTCTCAGATAAATAGTGTTTACAACATTTACAATTTTTACTTCCAGATGCCACCACAAAGTATAGAAAAACAGCACATTTTATATAGGTTAGCATGAAGAGCATCTCAATTTGAACAACCACAGCATATACAGTTGAGATTGTTGAATATTTTAAAAGCATTTGCCTGTTTTAACATTTATCATATGTTTGAACTTATTGAATGTCCTATTACTCTAGTGCCTGCCCATGGGATTAACGGTTAGTACAGACCCTGTTGTGATTGAAATGGAGCCAACTGAAAACTTGGACAGCATTGTACCTTTAAAATACTGACCAATATATTGTAGGCAGTCCTTCCCAGTTCACAAGCTACTAGGAGAATAGGGTACCTGTAAAACCTATTCCAGACTAACCTAAGAGCTACTGAATGAGTGAAACCATGGAGTATACTCCACGGTATAGTATTCTTCTCACTGAAGCATAAACATACAAATGCACAGACTTCTGTTGGTTTAATGATTTAAAGTATTTCTTGGGAACTCAACTTCAGTGGTTATTTTAAGGATTAGATCCAATTATTCTTTTTAAGTTAGGGTGGCAATGTTTTAAAGTGGGTAGTGGTGGCTTTACCAACTTTACCACCTCATAGTAGAGCAGTCACTACAGTGGATACACAGAGCATGTTCGTGTTGAAATACTACATTTCTGCAGTTGAGAAGAATCTCCAGGCTTTTTGCCCTGCTGTCGAATGGAGACATGACCCATAGATCTGTATCAGTGTGATGTTAATTATTTAAACTGCTGAAACACCAGGGCTTATCTACAATCTCTTAACGGAAATATATCTTGGATTTGTACATGAGCCAGAATGTGCGTTGTTGGAGATGAGGAATATTTTTTTTTTCTGCAGTATGCTTTCATTTCGGCTGCACAAATTTAACAATATATATACTATGCAAATGTATTACATTTTTGGTTGTATTTTTCCCATTTGAAAAGCCTTTTGTGTGAAAATAAATGGTAACAGAAACAGAATTTACAATCTGGGGCTGGACTATATATCAACCCCTGTAGTATAATACTATTATCTTGTAGACTCAGGCTGCCCCTTTTAATTATACCTTGGAAAAAGTGGAGGGGCAATAACCCCGTCTCCCCCCCCAAATTCCACATATATTTTACCTTATAGTCATTAAATGTTTTTCATTGAACATTTTGTATACAGTATATTTCCATATAGAATAAAAGTTTGTACTTTATACAGCATGTACCTTATATGACAGACATTTTTTTTGACGGATAAATCTCATGTACTGTACCTGAATGCTGCTTAATTATACTCTTTTTTTCTATATTGGTATTCCCTTTCAGTTTGTGTAAACATATAGAAAGCCACTAATGAGTCCTGACTCACTGCAAACAATGAGTTTGCTTCTTATTGTCCTGCAGTGCAGAGTTCACCTTTAAATATGTGCATAATACAATCAGCCTACCAGCCGATTTCGAGAGAGAGATGTTAAATTAAACAAGCTTCGACTATAAGGTATAATTGCCCATTGTAAAGCACCGGATCACCGTATAGTCGCATCAGAACATTTCAAAATCCGACTAGGTTGACACCATCTGAATACACGAGAAGTGAACACATTTACATGTGACGAGTTAGTTTGGTTACGCACAGGCCTCTTACTTACTAGATTTCTTGGTATCCCTAAAAAGATAATCGTCTTCTTTTTAAACATATGCAAAATATTTTAATGAGCAAAACTCCTCACAAGTTCAGTGGTATCCTAAATATGTTTAGTTTACTACCAATGTTGAATGACTGGGAAGAGCATGTGTACTCTATTTTACTCCAAAAACAGTTTGTCCTGAATATTGACTACCAAGACTGGTACAATATTCAGTGTAGTTTGTCCTTCGAAGTCCTTAGTCAGAAATCTATTTTTGAGGGTAAAATGAAGAGAAAATGTCTTACCCAGTCATTTTTGGATCATATCTGGTGTCCCCCTGCACAGGAATTAGGAATTACCCAGATGGTGAAAGCCATGTTTTTCCAAGTGAATGGTGAGTTGGCATTCACCCTGCTAATCACACCTCTGATAGAGATTGCTATAGTAAAGGCATACCCAAGTGTAATAAAGCATACTGAAAGCATGGTAAATCATAAGTAAGCATTGTACAGCCCAGAGAGAAAGTTGTGGCAACTCATCCTCAGGATCACATTTGTAGGAGTGGGTTATTGAAAGGTTTTAGTCTGAATTTTGCTCAGGTCACAGTACTGAGACCACCTCATTTTTATTATTTATTTACTTATTTATTTATTGATTGATTGATTGATTTATTTTAACAATTATTTCATGGTTAACAATTGTCTTTATTTTACCAGTATAATTTTTAATTTACATTGAGGGAACGTTATCATACTGAATATATTGAATACAGTTTATACAGCATGTGACATATGACAGCTTTTGTCCATAACAGTTCACATATACTGCACTACTACAGGGAGCTAATATAACAGTCCAGGTTTCTATATTGGTATTCCCTTTCAGTTTGTGTAAACATATAGAAAGCCACTAATGAGTCCTGACTCACTGCAAACAATGAGTTTGCTTCTTATTGTCCTGCAGTGCAGAGTTCACCTTTAAATATGTGCATAATACAATCAGCCTACCAGCCGATTTGAGAGAGATGTTAAATTAAACAAGCTTCGACTATAAGGTATAATTGCCCATTGTAAAGCACCGGATCACCGTATAGTCGCATCAGAACATTTCAAAATCCGACTAGGTTGACACCATCTGAATACACGAGAAGTGAACACATTTACATGTGACGAGTTAGTTTGGTTACGCACAGGCCTCTTACTTACTAGATTTCTTGGTATCCCTAAAAAGATAATCGTCTTCTTTTTAAACATATGCAAAATATTTTAATGAGCAAAACTCCTCACAAGTTCAGTGGTATCCTAAATATGTTTAGTTTACTACCAATGTTGAATGACTGGGAAGAGCATGTGTACTCTATTTTACTCCAAAAAACAGTTTGTCCTGAATATTGACTACCAAGACTGGTACAATATTCAGTGTAGTTTGTCCTTCGAAGTCCTTAGTCAGAAATCTATTTTTGAGGGTAAAATGAAGAGAAAATGTCTTACCCAGTCATTTTTGGATCATATCTGGTGTCCCCCTGCACAGGAATTAGGAATTACCCAGATGGTGAAAGCCATGTTTTTCCAAGTGAATGGTGAGTTGGCATTCACCCCTGCTAATCACACCTCTGATAGAGATTGCTATAGTAAAGGCATACCCAAGTGTAATAAAGCATACTGAAAGCATGGTAAATCATAAGTAAGCATTGTACAGCCCAGAGAGAAAGTTGTGGCAACTCATCCTCAGGATCACATTTGTAGGAGTGGGTTATTCGAAAGGTTTTAGTCTGAATTTTGCTCAGGTCACAGTACTGAGACCACCTCATTTTTTATTATTTATTTACTTATTTATTTATTGATTGATTGATTGATTTATTTTAACAATTATTTTTATTAATTTTCCAATTTTTCTCCTAATTTTGGAATGTACAATTATTTTTCAACCTGGCTCACCGCTTCAACCCCCGAACTAATTCAGGAGAGACGAGCACTCCAAAATGAGTGTCGTCCGCTTTTTCACTCTGCAAGCCCACCGTGCAGCCATATTCAGAACTTACAGCATCAGAGGACCACGCAGTTCTGAATTGCATATGGCCAGCCACAGGAGTCCCTGGAGTGCGGTGAGCCAAGGACTCCCCAGCCGACCTAACCCCTACCCCACCCAGGCAGCGATTGGCCAATCGCTGCCCCCTGGGAACTCCCGTCCACGGTCGACAATGGCATAGCTTGGATTCGAACCAGTGATCTCCTATAGGGCGCATCCTGCACTCCGGGTGGAGTACCTTTACCGGATGAGCCACTCGGGAGCCCCCTGAGACCACCTTAGAGGGTGTGTAATGACCTTCTCTGGTTTGCTAATACTGGACAATTGTCTATTTTAGTGTTGCTTGATCTTTCTGCTGCTTTTCACACTGTGGACCATGGAATCTTATTGGAGAGACTACAGAAGTATTATTGGATCTACTACATCGATGCTAGTTTGTCTCTTTGTCAGTATTCATCTGAGATAGGTGACATGAAGTATGGAGTTCCTCGGGGCTCAATCCTTGGTCCCTTCCTCTTCAGTGTCCTATGCTCCCCCTTGGATGAATTAACAGATATAACCTTGGATTTCACTGTTATGCAGATGGCATTCAAATATGTTGTTCCTTTTCTACTAAGCCGGAGATGGCGGTTTCTGTGACATGGATGGCTGTAAATTGTCTAAAAACTGCTGCTAGTGGGCTCCAGACACAGTTTAGCCGAATCACCCCATATTAAAATCTCCTTTGATGGTAATCTTTTGACCATCCAATACTGTGAAAATCTTGGGAATCTTGGGTTCATGCTTTTGTTATTTCTCGGCTAGATAACTGTAATGCTCTGTTTGCTGGCGATTCTCAATAACATCAGCTCCAGCTGGTTCAAAATGTAGCAAGAGTACTGACTCACACGTGTCGTTCACAACATGTTACTCCAGTTCTTAAGTCACTGCACTGGCTTCCCTTTTAAATTCAGGAATGCTGGCACAATCAAGTCTTTTAAATCAAATTTTAAAACATATTTGTTTGTGTTAGCTTATTCTTGAGCTAGATTGATTGAGGAGTTTTTATTGTAATGTGCCCTGGGATGCTCTGAAGAGTACTATATAAAACTGTATTGTATTGTGAGAGCTATGGTAAAGCATATTTAAAAACATGACAAACCAAGGTATGATAAATGCATAGTATAATTAGGGCTTCTGTTTTTCGGGTTTTATAAATTGTATTTTTCGGTGCTTATTTTTAGCTATTTTCGAGTTTTATGTAAATCGTTTTTTTTTCGGGACTTTTATTTTTTATATACTGTATGAAATTAGTGTTTTCGGTTACTTTCCAAAATGCTTGAGCGTTTTTTTGTGTGTGTGTGTGTGTGTGTGTCAAAATATGTATAGTAACTCGACAGTACTTGCACACTTAAGTTGTACCTTCTTTCCTTTGCTGTCTTCCACAACTAAATCCCTACGGTCACGGGCACATTCTTCTGGGTTTTTTTGTGTGTAGGCATTTTTGTGCATTTCGCCACAATTCTGTTTTAAATCCTCTGTGTCTTAACTGTAATACAGTTTTAAATCCCGCTAACAAACCTCCATCCTTATTGTAATCTCGTTTTAAATCCTGCAAGCGGAGTCTCCAATAGAAATGTAGGAATGTGCTGTCACTCAGTAGTTGGGGCGGGTTTAAAGTATTCAGAACTAATCAATGATAGATACAAGTCAGGAAGGCGGGACATTGCCCAGCAGCACAAGAAATGTATTTATTATTATTTTTGTAGTAGGTTTTATTTTTTTGAATGTGAAAAGGGTAAAGTCAACATGAATAGATTGACCATTTCCACAGTTGTTCCGGCATTTATTGGCTATCCACCTGTGACTATGCGACTATTACACTATATAGTTAAGTGTTTTATTTGACTACACCACCTACGCCAGTTTATATGCGCTGCGAGTGGCAACAAGCATTAATTGAACTAATTAAGGTGAGAATGAGTCTCACCTGTTACACACCTATTTAATTTGTTTTGTATCGGGGGTGTTTTATCAGGTTTTATCGGTTAAAACCGAAAATCAGAAGCCCTAAGTACAATCATGGGTAAAGCATGGGAAAATTGCAAAAATACCATGCAAAAATAATGTGGTAAAAATACTGTATATAAAACCAAGTATACTATGTTAAAGTTACTGGTGTCCTCAGTTGTACCAACCTTTTGAATACCACTTGGCACCCTGAAACCAGACCTACTTGGATTGCAGATGTAAGATAAGAGGGAACATGATTGTATTGAATGACTGCTATGCAGTCAAAGTAGAGCACTGATAATTATCAGCAAATATGAGAATACAGATGGTAATCAAAAAGGAAATTAGCTATAGTATAGCAAGGGAAACCACATAGGAACAAACGACCTTGTGATGCTGCTTCGAACAAGGAGGTTTAGAAAAGAGTTTCTATTAATACCTGCAGGCTTTACTGGACTGTACAATGAAATGGAACTTTAAGTTTAGAATTCTACAGAATTATGCTCTCACTGCTTTCCATGAGGTATGTTCCTGAAATAACTGAATCGTGCTTTAATTTTCAGTGTATACATGATGTGCATTATGTGTTTATTATCTTAGCAGAATATTTCTTTGTCTCTTGTGCATGTATTTAATAATTTTAATTAATTATGTTTCTCCTAATTTATGCCATCAGTGTTTAACTCACTTATGTTTTTTAAACATATTAATTTAAGCAAAAACATGGTAAATGGAATCAAGTTCGATAGAAACAAACCAGAGTATAATTTCCTAAGCTCATGCAATGTGTTTACTGTGTTTTGCCATGTTTTTTTTCCATACGTTACTTCTTTATACTTTTACAATGCTTACATGCTTTCACCATACGCTTTCTTTTTTTAAATTTTGACTGACCAATTATCATTTGTATTTATTTTTCCCCCAATTTGGAAAGTCCAGTTATGTTTTTCTTCTCACCATGAGTGAATTCCCACGCAGCACAGACGTTCTTAGCACGTGTGAATGTCCTCCGATCTCATAAGCCTAGCTACCGGTCCCGGAGAACAGAGATCAGCCCTGCCCCCTTCTGAGTCCCCAGCAAAGTCTGGCCTCTTTGTACTTTGTTAAGTTTTACCACAGTAAACGTATATGGCAATACAAAGTAAAACTCGCTATAAATCTTGCCAAACCCTCCTTTCTTGTCATACTGTTTGTTTTAACACTTGTCACAGCCCCCTCTAAACTTTGCTAAAAATTGAATTGTATGTATGGCCTGTGTTACCAAGAATGTGATGGAAAGAATTGATTTTGTAAAGGTAAACTGAGGGTGAAAGACGATAACAACAACTATCTCTATTTTTAGAAATCGATGTACAGTAATCCGTATTGTATCCGCCCGTCGCATATCCGCCATGATCAGGCTCTTCAGCAATGTTAGTTTATTGTTGAACAGAGAAGATTAGTTCAAAGATTATAGATCCCACCAAAGTTTCGCACACTGTGTTGTATGTGCTCCGTGCACTACCATTGCTGGTAGTGTCACGTGAGCTATTCAGTGTGTTGCTATGTAAATAAATCCCATTGGCCTGCGGGGCGTATCACCTTCAACCTCCATCTTTATCTCCTGCCTGTCACTCAGCAGCGAATACACGAAACCACATGGCAGATGGTTACTCAGTCACAAGCATTAATACCCTGTATCTTTCTAAACAAGGGATTTAAGGGAGTTCCCTAATAAAAGCTGAATCTCAAAACAATAATTGTGCGATATAGTGATTATTACAGCTGTGTATAATAGTATTTAAAACAGGATTCATTGACACTCCAAAATGTGGTTTCTGGTAATACATGTTCCACCTGCACCCAGTAGACTATTTTTCAGACTCTTACACAGCTGGTAATTTCCACTTGAGGAAGGAGTTACTTTTTGGCCTAGCATCTGTTCAGGCACACTGGTTCTATTACTACAATACAACACATTATTATTATTATACAATAATTAGTTATATGATAAAGTCACTACAGTAATTTCTTCTTTTTATCGTTAACACACCTTAAGAGGCTGGTGAGGCTGCTCAGCTGTGTAACCAGGGATACAAACTGAGCCCTAGACCAGTGGGTTTCAACCTGTGGTATGGAAGGCCATCCAGGTCAAAAACACATTATTAATATTAGCTATGTAACGCAATATTTTAGTGTAAAAATGAAATAAATATAATTAGATAAATAAAAAAACGATTGTGTGTATTGTTAATACAAACTGAACCGTGTCACGGTCAACATTGTCTGTCTCAAGAAGTCGACAGCACTCAGCAAATCTATATTGGCACCGCAGAAGAAAATCCCTCGCTGCCATGATTTGCAATTTTCCTTATTTTGGATGTTTTAAAAGCATATTTCATGTCTGAAATTGAATAAATGTTATTCCAAAGATGATTGGCTACTCTTGTAATTACGCTGCATGACTGTAAAATTTACCAGTCCCTATGTAGGTAAAATGTGTCATTTAGTACATGTTTCAAATATTTAGTGCACGTTCTCATTTGACTTTCGTATGTGTTGTAATTCTAATTACTATGCATACTAATTTGGCCAATCAGATCGCTGAAAATGAAATGAGAACCAATGAATTTCAAGAAAATAGTATGTGTAATAATTTATCCAAATAAAAGTCATTTTACATGCAGGGCTCCAGACTGCAAGTGTAAAATGGTTGGAAATGCGACAACAAAAAAAGTTTTGACATCTGTTTTTTGGGGTTTGGCACATAAATGCTCCCTCTCCCTTCAAAAGCATGTGTCAATATTTATGAATATAACATGACATCGCTCTGTATATATACATATATAAAAAAAAAACGCATATCATGTTTTAATAAACTGAAGTGCGAGAAGGACGGTAACAATTTGATCGAATACAAAAGAGGTACTGTATTAATAACCAACAGAGTATGGAAATCCCAATTTCTTGCAATAGTTGAGGTCTCGATTTTACAACAGCACTTTAAGATTGCACCTGGTGGTCCCTGCTGGAAACACTGGTACTTGAGATGAAAAGGTTGAGAACCACTGCTCTAGACAGTTATAGAAAACAAACGAGTTAAAACAAGATGAAAAATACATATATTTTAGTAAGTGGGGTGGTTGGGTGGGGGCGGGGAACTAATATAAATATCTCACATTTTTTCGCGGTCATCAAACATTCTGCCTTTATTTTTAAAACATAATATCATGTGTTGACGTGTCTTGATAAAAGTGCTTTACAGGCAGGCAAAATAGAAAGATATAAACCGCCATGGTCAAGCCACAGTAATGATGTCTGTGTTGCTGTTCTAAGTGTCACTGTTCTAAATGCAAGCCTGTGAAAGTCAGGCTTGCAGACAGAGCTGTCTTAACCTCTTATGGTCCTGATATAACTTTTTTAAAAGAAAGTACATGTTTGCTATAACATGTGCGTCTTTATAAACTGCAGAGGCGAGACCTGCTGTACAAAGTCAATGGAAGTGTACGATTTACGTTTGTTCACAAGAGTGGATCCTGTATATTTACGATGAATGTAGATTATCTATCCTGGTTCAAAATATATCACGTAGGATTTGAATCTACATTAATACTTTCTGCATTTATACAAAAAAAAAAAAAAAAATGAAACAAACAAAAAAAGCCTCCCATAAAAATAGGTGTCTTGTAACATGTAGATATTGTATCTGCCCCCAGTGGACTTTTTTAGACCAGACATGGGAGTGGGATTTAAGTAGCATAGGTTAAAAGTGTCATGATTTCTTGTATTTCTTATCAAGGGGATTTCTAGGTGGTCCTACAATAAAATACATTTGGACTGAACTTTATGAGCCTGAATTTGATGAAATGTGGTAAAGCACAAACATAAGGGCAAAGTGCTCTGTTTGTGCAGCATTGCGCCATCCCCTTCATGTAGTGATTTTGAAGCACTCTTTTGATCAGCAGACCAATATGATGCCTGGGGACCCACTGTCGGTATACAGTGGTATGTACAGGCCCCTGTTGTTTGCAGGAAGGGTACATTCATGCAGCATAGGGTGTAAACATTCTCAGCTGAGAAACATCAGGCAGACATAGATAAATAAAATTACATAAAAGTAAAACAATGTAAACAGAGTATTCGTTTTTTTTAAAAAGCATTTAAATAAAGTCATTTAAAAAAAATATTTTGGCATCTTCCAGCTAGCTTGCCTGTAATTACAGTAGTTCCACATAAGCAGTTACTCCCCATGCTTCCCATGGTGTAGAAATTGTTGCTGGGCTTGTAAAAGTGTTAATGGCCTGTTGTTGGTCTATGATGGGTGTTAACCATGTTTCCTGTTTTAAACCTGGTATAACTGGGTATGTCTGTTGATCTACTATTGATAGTACTGAGGTTGTGGTTTGTGAGTCAGAATTCCTATTGCTATTTGAGTGGAATCTGTGAATCAGTGGGCAGATTGGGCTTTCTATTTTGTATTGGGTCTAAATTGTAACATGTGTTACAATTTAGGCAGCATGTGGGCAGTGGTGTGGAGTAGTGGTTAGGGCTCTGGAATCTTGACCGGCGGGTCATGGGTTTAATCCCAGGTGGGGACACTGCTGTTGTACCCTTGAGCAAGGTACTTTACCTAGATTGCTCCAGTAAAAACCCAACTGTATAAATGGGTAATTGTATGTAAAAAAAATGTGATATCTTGTAACAATTGTAAGTCGCCCTGGATAAGGGTGTCTGCTAAGAAATAAATAAAATAATAACATGTACCTTAAACTCCTTGCTCTTACTATAACGAGACAGAGGACCCTATTCAAACAGCTTTATTGTGAATTATTTCAAGTTTTTGTTTTCAAAGTCTGCTGCTGTGAATAGAATTGTTGATACTTGGTTTGCTTTGTTTCTTGGTTCCTGAGAAAAGGTATAGAAACCTCACTTGTAAACTGCATTTAAACTGAAAAGACCTACCATCAAATAGCTAGGAACTACACTACATTAAGAAAGTATTAGAGGCATTCTTTACATTCACAGGTAGCCTGAAATTAAGCACTAGACTGTTCAGAAATTACTTGAAAATTAGGAACAGCATTTCTGACAAAGGGGGGTCTTCTAATATTAGGGTTAACATCTGCCACCAAATCTGCTATCGAGTGCTCTCAATTGTCCTCCCTGTTATCTGATTTTATTTATCAGCTTTTTCATGTTGGATTACACAAAGCAGTACTATCTACATAGGAAGAGTAATAATGCATTCAAAATGTTGATGTTTTTCAAAGCACTATTAGAGAAATAGCAGTTACTGTTTGAAGGAATGACGATGTCATATACAAGCCTGAACAGCCAGCAAAGTGAGTGAAGATTTTCCGGTACTCCAGGTGTGCTGGTAATGTACAACTCAGGAACTTATTGCTATTCCCTTATTGTTTTGAAAATGGTGATTTATTTAAGTTAAATAACCACAATTTATGGGTCATTTAATATGAAGTTAAATGTCATTTAGGAGGGGTGTGGTTATCTACACTGTTGAACAAGCAAATGGACATTTTACAAAAACTAAAAAAAAAGGTCACTACTTGTTGTGAAGCAATGACTCCTCATGTTAGCTTTCTGTCTGCACTTACTTGTTCCTATGCTTTCCCTCCACTACCACTGCAATGGTGTTTCCCCCCTGGGGACTGCCATCACCACCCAGCTTTAGAACATAAGAAAGTTCACAAACGACAGGAGACCATTCGGCCCATCTTGCTCGTTTGGTTGTTAGTAGCTTATTGATCCCAGAATCTCATCAAGCATCTTCTTGAAGGATCCCAGGGTGTCAGCTTCAACAACATTACTGCGGAGTTGGTTACAGATTCCCACGATTCTCTGTGTAAAAAAGTGCCTCCTATTTTCTGTTCTGAATGCCCCTTTATCTAATCTCCATTTGTGACCCCTGGTCCTTGTTTCTTTTTTTAGGTCGAAAAAGTCCCCTGGGTCGACATTGTCAATACCTTTTAGAATTTGGAATGTATGAATCAGATCGCCGCGTAGTCTTCTTTGTTCAAGACTGAATAGATTAAATTATTTAAGCCTGTCTTTATATGACATGCCTTTTAAACCGAGAATAATTGTGGTCGCTCTTCTTTGCACTCTTTCTAGAGCAGCAATATCCTTTTTGTAGCAAGGTAACCAGAACTGAACACAATATTCTAGATGAGGTCTTACTAATGCATTGTAAAGTTTTAACATTACTTCCCTTGATTTAAATTCAACACTTTTCACTATATATCCGAGCATCTTGTTGGCCTTTTTTATAACTTCTCCACATTGTCTAAATGAAGACATTTCTGAGTAAACTCAGAACTCCTAGGTCTTTTTCATAGATTCCTTCTTCAATTTCATTATCCCCATATGATATTTATAATGCACATTTTTATTGCCTGTGTGCAGTACCTTACACTTTTCTCTATTAAATGTAATTTGCCATGTATCTGCCCAGTTCTGAATGCTGTCTAGATCATTTTGAATGACCTTTGCTGCTACAACGGTGTTTGCCACTCCTCCTATTTTTGTGTCGTCTGCAAATTTAACAAGTTTGCTTACTATACCAGAATCTAAGTCATTAATGTAGATTAGGAATAGCAGAGGACCTAATACTGATCCCTGTGGTATTCCACTGGTTACCTCACTCCATTTTGAGGTTTCTCCTCTAATCAGTACTTTCTGTTTTCTGCTTGTTAACCACTCCCTAATCCATGTGCATGTATTTCCTTGATTCCCTACTGCGTTCAGTTTGAGAATTAATCTTTTATGCAGGACTTTGTCAAAAGCTTTCTGGAAATCTAAATAAACCATGTCATATGCTTTGCAATTATCCATTGTCGATGTTGCATCCAAAAAATCAAGCAGGTTAGGCATGATCTCCCTTTCCTAAAATCATGCTGACTGTCTCCCAGGATACTGTTGCCATATTGGTAATTTTCCATTTTGGATCTTATTATAGTTTCCATAAATTTACATATAATAATAGTCAGGCATATTGGTCTGTAGTTACCTGGTTCAGTTTTGTCTCCCTTTTTGTGGATCGGTATTATGTTTGCAATGTCAGTCTCACTTCTCTAAGGACAGATCACCACTGGAGCAGAGTGGGGTCCTCGGGTCAAATAACTAAATCTATTGTGAAATATACAAGTTTGGGTGCACACTGACTGATATGTCATTTTACACCAGAAATAGCAGGGGTGTACAGCAAGTGAGACCCAGGGGTGTGGAATACAACGCAGACCTGCCAAGCAACAGGTGAGACCCATTTTACATTTTTGTATAAACTATCAAGACATGTGCATACTGAACTTTCACTGGAATTATTCTCTTGCCTGCATTGGTAGACTATCGCTCATGGTTTATATTGCGGTGGTTTTTTTTGGATCCAGGTAAGGACTGTGTTTGTTTTTTAGCCCATTTTCAATTCATTTAATCCAGTAGGCTGCCCACCAAACTTTTTTTAGCTGTTTTAGAGAGGTTTTTCTGCATTTTCTGATTTTTGTAAATAGGTCACAGTCTTTACAAGATCATCACTCATTTCTACCTAGTACCTAATACAGATATCTTTTGTATGCTATAGATTCTGCCCACAACTGGATATATCTGCAAGAGAGTTGCAGCATAGTAGAGGTAAGTACTGTATTACTGGAAACGTATGTAGATGTTTAATCAGGTACCGTGCAGGCAAACTAAAGATACGTGGTGCATTATGTACAGTAGCAGTAGATTAGACCAATTTTCTAAATTGCAATATTGTAATTGATATAGCTGTGGCTACACATATCAAATGTATATCACCTCTTGCCCGGTTATTACAAACAGACGTGTAATGCTATAGCACTGTTATATAGTCTATTTCTATTTTTAAGCCTATATCACATTTAATACACATTCTAAAAAACAATCTAATGTACTGTATTGTGTAGCTGCTTGTGGACTGTTAATAAAATAACAGCGTTAGCAGACTAATTCTAATGATTTTATTTACACTGTGTTTTAACATTAAGGCCCAGATTTATAAAAGGATTGCGCATTTTTATGACCGTAAAACGGGCGCTGAGGGTTCTGAATTCTTGGATGGGATTTATAAAACACACGCAATGACATAAACACGCAATTAAGACGTGATTTGCAGGGGCAATGTCTCTGTGCGCTTTAGCCCTTGATGCATATGTAATTCTGTATATGCATATGTAATTCTGTATATGCATATGTAATTCTGGGGCGTTTCTGAACGAAACCGCTAAAATTAGGAGGGGATTTTGCAAATGGGGTCTATTAAATATTCCGTCTAATTTATTAAAGCTGCCGGTAATTGAGGACCTAGTATTTGCTTGATTATTTTTAGAACTCTGAAAAGCAGGTGTTAATTTGCCGCAGTCGGACAGTAGGCTATATAAAAGGCAAGGTGAAGTGGGAGAGTTGTCTGCAGCAAGAAGGAGACATCATTTTCAAGGACAAAGAAACATTTAATAACATTTTGCAAAGAGCTCATTTTTTAACCTTTTTGATCAAGTCAGTTTGTAAATTACAGTTTATAATACTGGTACCGTATTGTTTTGCAAACTCCAATTTTCAGTACATGTTTCATAGCTTACATGACAAAACAGAAAGTCTGCAAATAGAGAATATAGAATCCATGTCAAAAAAGGTTCTTAGAAGCACCTGAAAAGGTCTCCCCACAGTGGCAAAGCAAGGTTCTAACGAGATCCTTTACTTCTAGAGTGTAGGCATTATTAAAAGAACGGTGGAGGAGATTAAGAAGAGATGGAACGATATTCCGAGATGCACGAAAGGAAAAGTCTCATATACATGTAATACAATGAGGGTTCATCCTCCACCGTTATTTTAGTCATGCCTACAGAATGTATTTTTTTGGAATATGGCATTCTGGTATTTAACAATACTGGTTCAGGCAGTATTGTTAAATTCAAGTTGGAAAGAAAACGGTAAAAGAAAAAAAGGACAGAGGGACAGATGATGCAGTTAGTTTGTAGCTAGAGCAAGTACAGTTTTTCGACCATATATACCATACAGATATGCTTTAAAATCATACATAGAGTAAGAAATACAGACAAACATAAGAAATAGGAGAGTTGTAACTGCATAAGACGTTAAGAAGATATAAGTCGAAGTTAAACTGAAGACTGTTCGTATGCAGCTGTATTGTTTCTGAACATATTGCTGTACAACAATGGAAGGATTATCCACACGTTTGACTGCCATGGATGTAAGTAAATAAAACATATTGTTTCTGAAGTTTGAAAAGTCTATATGCCTGGAATTATTCTATACCAAATAAGAAGTTGAACTAATATGTGAAGCACAGTAACTGGATGATGCGTCGTAATGTATAAGCAACCTAGACTACAAACTCTGAAGTGGTACATTTGTTTCTTAAGAAGCCACCACACATTCCATATTGTATTCTTTTGTCCTGGTGATGTAGTTCGAGCTTGTAACACATCTTGTGTACCAAAATCTCCAATTCCATATTGGTAAATTTCAGTTTACGCTTCGAGAGTCCTCATCACCATGGCTAGTACCAGGCTGAGGTATTTGTGTGCCATGCATTTTCTTTTGGAATGTGTAGCCTACACACGCAGGGTTGACCCAAATCCGCTATTTATTGTGAGAGGTGTGTAATTCTCCATCGCTAATTGTGGTGAGGGAATCGCCTGCTTTACCTAATTAGTCTTATAAAATAGGTCGTTATTTTGACGATGAGTGCGGCCGTACTGGACACGCACATTACTTGGCTTTTTGCGGTCGGTTTTTCCCCTTTATAAATTTTTAAGTATAGTATATCTAAACAGTCTTTACCACACTGATTGCTTGATAAGACTATTTAAAGGATTCATTTTTTTGCACCCTACCTTTGACCTTTACTGAGCCAAGCATTCAAAATGCTTAGAATGTTGATCGGGTGAATCTCTTTGAGGGTTCTTTTCTTGGGTATGCATCCAAGATAATCCTTCATTTCACTTGACAAATACACTACAAGTGTGTAAGATTAGATGTGTTAATTGCAGTACAGAGTTGATGGGTGTAACGGGGAGATCTGTGCTGACTATCTGGCGCATGCGTGATACTGCAGGAAGGGGGCAGCAGCCTCGTAGATCCTCCTGTCAGTCATGGCAGTGACACGGAGAGGTGGGGAAGAGGGTGTGTTGGCTTTCCCTCTCTCTGAGTGGCTGAGAGGCGGGCCTTGGGGGATTGCTCAGCCCATAAGTACTGCGCTTGGTTATGTATTCGGGTGGCCGTGATTGGGAATACACAGTGACACAGGCGGAAGATGCCAGTGTAAACAAAGACCAGGCAAGCTCGGCTGAGGGAGACAGCCTGCCTTAAAATAAACTAAAAAGGATAAGAAATAATTACATACCCAAGGGGACGTGTGACGGGGAACTCTGGCCACCCCAGTGTATACAAACAAATAGCTGAGCGTAGGTCGGAGGCCCGTACTGACCGGCTTAGCGGCAGTGGGGGCACTGCGTAAGCAGCACTTTTTGTTTTCTAGTTTTATTACTGTACTTTATTTTTTCCTTTTTTCATTTCGCCTTTGGTTTTCATTGTTATTTTTGAGCACCTGTGAGTGTGCCTGCCAGTACCTGTATTGGTATTACTGTGGACCTGACTACCTTTGTCGGTATTCAGGCCACAGACAACAGTGCCCTCTGCGGGCTAAAGAAAATAAAACCAAAAGAAAATAATAAAACTGGGCACCAGTGCGGTGTTGCAAATAAAACTTCTGTCTCCCGTGTGTGTCAGTGAATTGCCCACCACCCTTCCACAATGGGTTTGAGCAGTTTAAGGTGTACTAAAAATTAATTGAAGCTGAACCAATACAAATCTAATTTAGATAATAATAATAATTGAAAATGGTTTCAATTATATCAAACAAGTGCATCATTATCAAAACAATTCTAACTAAAATGTGAATTGGGAAGAAGTTGATGGGTTCCAATTGTATTTTTCAGAACCAAGAGCAGTGAACAGCTATGAACCTTTAGCAAAAATGGTAAGGACTTTAAAAGCAAATATGGACCAGTTATGGTTATTAACCAATTTAAGTAAGTGTATATTTTACATAATTTGTAAGCATTTCTATACCAATAATAGTACACGTTACCATTAATGGTTTTCAATGCAATGGCATTTATTTACAGCAATAAAATGAGATCAAGAATAATAGAAATCTGTAGCAAAAGCAAAATAAAAGCATATTGAAATCATGTTAAAATCTTAACCATGTTAATTCACAGAAGTGTCATACCACTCAGAGAGAACTACAGTAAAAGCAAAACTATTGTGCAAATTGAAACTTTGGTATAAGGGTCACAGTATAATGTTTCACAGAATTTGTAGGCAATCAATATATGGTCTTTATTATAATGATCTAAACAGCGATGTTAAAACTGTAAACCCACACTTGATCTCATTCTGCTTTAGTTGTATTGTTTTCAGCGATGTTAATAAGGAGGTTTGATGAGCCACCTCTTGGAGAAGATGTAATCAGGATTCTTAATATTAAACAGTAGAAGCAACAATTAACTGATTATTGATCTTTTTTTTTTTTGCAAACCCCAATTAAACAATCATCGATCGATTAATTACAGAATATAATATATTATTAGTTTATGCATGTTTTCAGTTGTATTTTTAGGCTTTGGGTGAAGAGTCCACATTTTGTGCTTTGAGTAGAAAAGTTTTGTCAATGCACATATTATATTACTGTGTATAAAATATACACACGCATGTTTTCAGATGTATCTGTCTACACACTGTTTTTGCTTCTTGTGTTTGAATAATAAAGTGCATTGATTATTGTAGATTATTACAGTACCTGTTTGATATTCAAGGAGGACAGTGGTTGCTCTATTAAACAGCGGCGATAACATTTAGATTCACTGCTGTTTAGATAATAAAAGTACCGTTGACCCCAATGTGGTAAATACAAATAAACACTCATCCATTACATTAACTGGTGTCTGTCCCCTTTTTCTCTAAAAAGTTACTAATTCGGCCCTGATTCATCATTTTAGGAATAACAACAACAACAATAAAGAGTGATGCAGATACGCTGATCCATGCATTTGTCTCATCCTGCATAGATTACTGTAATTCCTTGTTTGGTAAAGTCTTGATTAAGCAGCTTGTTTTCCAGAAAGCTACAGACACAATGCTGACTCTCGTACATTACTCCAGTGCTCAAATCTTTACACTGGCTGCCTGGGAAGTTGGGAATTGATTGTAGGATTATGCTCTTCATCCTTTGTGGCTTTGGCTCTATCCGCATGGCTTCCTGTCTCCTTGCACTTCCACTGAATGCTGATCTGCTTGTGGTCCCAGAGGGTTGCTTAAAGCAGGGTTGCTATGGTCCCTTTTTTTTGGAACTGTAAAGCAAACTGGGATGCAATTACATGTTTTTAAGTCACGTCTGACTGAGTTCTGTGTCACTTACCTAACTCTAAAAAAAATTACAATTCTAAAACTTCAGATTACTTACAATTGGTTTAGTCTATTCTCAATTTGAAAGGAGTTTATAACAAGTCTACTAAACGCAGTTCTTAAAATAGTCAGTGAGACAAAGGGCCTTTGTTTTAACAAATGTTTTTTTAGTGCTTAAAAACATTTCCTGCATTTAAACAGTAACTCTTTTGGTGAAACACAGTCATAAGTTTTGTGAATGGGGTCGAGAGAGATGTTTCTGGAGAATGAATTCTGCCAGTATAATGTTTGTTTGTTTGTGTGGCTTTATGAAGAATGTGATGAACATGGGCAGTGAAGTGGAATCAGATATTGAAATGCCTGAAGAAGATCACTATAACACTGTTGACAGCCCAGAGGAAAGAAAGCATGTCAGAATTCTACCAGCCAGACCTCCTTGGAATGCCGATGAAGACTATGCAGGTAAAAGCTTCATTCATAACACTTTGCAACAAGCTCATTTAGGCCTAGGTCTGAAATTGATAAACAATACATTACAAATAATATGGATGAAATTATTCACAACATTTTTAATAAATAGCCATGCTTGAAACTTTTTAGAAAACATATTAATGCTGTATGCTTTAAAGGAAACATGTTGCATAATAATAAGTAACAGAGTGGAAGCGGGGAGCAAGCCAGCAACAAAGCAAACCGCATGTGAGTGTCTTAACCACTAGACTAAAGAGCAAGGCTTCATTGAACAAGCTGTGTGGCTCTTTTAATCTCATCTATACAGCAGGGTTTAGAGTCCGGAATGGCAGTGTATAACAGTAGACTGCCCATTAAGCATGCAGTTATTATTATTATTATTATTATTATTATTATTATTATTATTATTATTATTATTATTATTATTATTATTTTGAGTAGTAGTAATACTGTTGTATAGTAATACTGTGGTATTTAAAGAAAAACTCAAGTGTATAGTACAGTCATGACCGCCCTCTGGTGGTGTTTTAAAGCATTTATATAATATGAGAGAATTAAATATCACTGATACCCCAATGCTATAACATTAACATTTTAACTTATTGGCGAAGATTCTAAATAGCATAGTGAAAACATTTTGACTGACAATGTGACATTTCTTTGTAGAATTTGGTTGTTAAAGACATGGTTTTACTTGTGTTTTGTAGACAGAAGGGTTGTGTCACGTGATGGCTCCCTTTCCCCACAGAGTTCCTCTCCAGTCCCGGGCGTAAGTGTTTATTAAATCAAACCGTACACTTCAGATTCGGAATGTTATCATCGGTGTAGAATGTTCTTGCAATGGAACAATATTCATGTTACATTTGCTTCAAGTGTTTAATTATTATTTGTGTGTTAGTTTAAACTTTAAACTGGTAAAATCATTTTGAACGTGTATGCTTGCACACAGTATCTTGAAGTACTGTCACAATACCAGACCAGGCTGTGTGTGCCTAATCTATATATGTAAGTATTGTTTTTTTTAAAAAATGTTATTAATAATACTCATACACAAAATGTGTGTACAATTGCAGTCCTCTTGCATATAGTAATACTATCTAGGAGGATGTGTGGTCCAGTGGTTAAAGAAAAGGGCTTGTAACCAGGAGGTCCCCTGTTCAAATCTCACCTCAGCCACTGACTCATTGTGTGACCCTGAGCAAGTCACTTCACCTCCTTGTGCTCCGTCTTTCAGGTGAGATGTAATTGTAAGTGACTCTGCAGCTGATGCATAGTTCACACACCCTAGTCTCTGTAAGTCGCCTTGGATAAAGGCGTCTGCTAAATAAACTAATAATAATCTAGCAAATAAGATTTCTATTTGTGGGAAGGAACCGCAGACTATAATCTATCTTTAGTAGTAGTATCTGAACAAAACAATAGGTGCAGTATGTTAGAAATGATATGATGTGATGTTCATTTGTTGCAGATATTGAGAAACATACCCCCAAGACCACCAAATAGAACTATTCCAGGTACTGTAACTTTGTATTTCATTGTATTGTATTATATTGCTGTTGTGCAATATTATCTTGCATCGTATATGATATAACTTTCAGAACAGAGCTGCATCTCATAGCCTCTCTCTACTCTGTATCCCAGACTAGATGATTATATTTCTGAAACGGGTCCTGTTTTACCAATTGGTGGTTGACTAGCTAATTATATCTGCACATGGATGTGAGATACCCATGTACACATTTGAACAGCCCCAAACATTTTCAAGGATAGAGTCTGGGTACTTAACTAAGGAAACAGTTTATATGACAATAATACTGCCAGTACTTTAGTACCTTTCAGTAATAACGATTACATTTCACTGTGTTCCAAAAGGAAGTGGTGATGGTCAGGTGTTGGTTCCATGTGCTTATACTTCAGATCTTTTTTTTAGGTCCATCTGTCAACAGGAACTTAAAACCAACCCGACTTTTGCAACCACCAACAGGTACAGTAGTTGTTTTCTGGAGATACCGGGGTCTCCTGAATTGATGAAGACAGGTCTGTGTGTACCCTGGTTATGAAAGTCAAGCGTGCAACAGTGCATGTAAGTAACAGTGCATGTGAGGTCAGAGTGTAAAAATATGTAAAAGGACAGGATGTAAAACAATAACCCATGATCCACTGCGGTTTGGATCAGTCTGCTGCCACATCTAGTGATGTTAATATGTTATATTTTTGTTATTCAGGAGAAATAATGAACAGATTTGATACTAAGGTAAGATTTCCTTTTAGTTATCACTTTTAAAACTGTATTTGTATTGGAATTGCTGTAAAGGTCCAAGTCAGTCATTTGTTTTCATGTTGTAAACAGTTCATTCAGTCTGAAAAGAAAACTGAAGGGTGAACACCTTTTATGACTATACTGGACAGTACTGAACACCCATTTTGATTATTATAGTGGGGTTATGGATATATTTACTACATGCAGTTCCAGAAGAAATGTAAT